>JBBPUL010000054.1:0-51132 GCA_038094675.1 Spongispora temasekensis
TTCTAGTATGTGTATGTTTGTTTGTATGACCAAACATAACCAAATAACCCTCAATTTTAATGTACTCAGCAAAAGGTGCAAAACTGTTGCAATGGTGTTGCTGTTTTGAAATGGATGTATCTTCATAGTGTGTGAATTAAATCACATGACCCTGGGGACAATGTTGTAGCCAAGGGTTTGTACTTTATTTGTTCCCACCAAAGCGAAGTAGAATTCCCACGAGTGTGAAGCGCCCCGGTTTGGGGTTAGGCATTGCAACAGTTTTGCACCTCACTGCATCTTGTAATGCATAGTGGTGGTGTACATTACGAGATAAGTAGTACAAAAAATGACCAAAATGTAGCAAAAAGTGGGACATTCGATCGCACTAGAAACAAGGGGCGAAACATCTTACATGGGGCTTGCCATGAGATAGTAGGTTACTGTGTCTCAGGCAGCTCTTACCCATACTAGACTTCGAGATGTGATCGCCGAGTATTGATAGCTTTTCAAGCTATCTCTTGAAGATTCTACTAAGGTGACTGAGTGTATCCTACTCAGACAACTTGTAAAAATCACATAAAAGTTGTGTGGGTTCCAAGGCTGACCGACTTCGAAATGTTAATAATGATGATGTTCATCCACTGCCATTGACACACGGTCACAATTCATTATGGGTCAGCCTAAGCTCTACCACACTGAGGACGATAGGCTACATGCTAAGAGGGGCTACAGCAAGGCCTATTATTCCAAGTGAGCGACTGTTATCTGACTTCTATTTCGGTCGAGAGGTACATTGAATATTACAGAAATCGGGCTCAAATCAGCGAGAAAAACAAAGAGAAGTACCATAAGAAATGGTATGCCTTCTACTCTAGCACTGTGGACGTTCAATCATTGAGTCCGTTCATGGCCTCCACCAACAGGAAAATGGGGGACTCAGAATCTATGGATGTTGGTGCAGGTTCCAGGAGTCCTGTACTCAACAAGCGACTGAGCTGTACGTCACCTCACGACCGTGACATGCAACATACTATCACTGCACACGCCGAAACACAGTAGTAAGTCCTACTTTAAATCATGATTGCTTGAGTAGTATCTAAAACATAATTGTTGGTGCACTTTTTCAGCTCTGGACCGAATCCAGCCACCGTCGACAGCTTAGAGTCTGTGTTGATGACGCTCATCAACAACTCATTAGCAGAATTTCTCAACTTCATCATCAGCGACATCGAGTGCTCCTCGGCTGCCACATCGTCAGCGCAGATTCTCCTTACACGTACTACTAACCAAGTACAAGAATTGCTCACACATACCCGAGCCTTGCATGTGAAGATTCTACAAAAGGATGGATGCAGGGTCAAGTTGCACAACTTAGAGTGCACGCAGAATAGGGTTATGTGTGTGTTCTGTGCTTTGGAGGAGGTATCCTTTCTTGCTCATGCAGACACATGGGATTTATTCCGAGCCCACCGACGCGACAAGCTGTTTTACCAAATTCACGCCAACGTCACTCCAATTGTGTAGATCATATGTGTTAGTACTAATGTTGTAACTTGGCATTGAAACGTCGACTAGCAGATATGATTCAACTGATTCCAGCAGCCTCAAATGATGCATCACCAACTAAGAAGACTACAATTACAACATGCCAGCGGTGCATTGACGACAAGAACTTAGTAGCATCTGGAGCCTGAACCTACTACTTATGATATCCACCGGGCCTCACCAAGCTCAATGGCTGTGATCATCCCGTCAAGGCCATTCTGCAAGGAGGGAACGCAGCTGAAGGAAGAACAACTACACCCCAATACATGGGGGGAGGTCCGCTGCCTGTGAAATATGAGATAAATCATTCACAGTCCAAATATAAGGTGTCGGTGCTACATACCAAGTGCAGAATATACCAACTCTATACCCGCGTGTGACCAAGTAGAACAGTCCAGTATCACCCGCCTTCGGAATGTCGAATGTGAAACCATTGTAGGTTTGTTGGAAACGAACCTTTTCACTGGTCATGACAGCAGTGACAGCCACATCCTGCAGAGCATTGGCACTGGTGGCTGTTAAGTCTTGACTCTGTGAGTCAGACACTTCACCAGACGGATGAGAAACTGACGAAGAACTTGAATCGATGCCAAGGGAAGTCTCAGTAGCATCAGTGGTATCTTCACCAGTAAGGGTTGCCTCTGGGATGGTGCTAACGGGAGAGGGGGTGGAGTAGCATGTTTCTTCTGGAGAGGTGTCGATGGGAGTTGGAACCACAGGTTTCTTCACCATCTCCGAGGGAGCCTGGGTGATGTGAATTGCTGACTGAACGCAAGACGCCTCAGCAGGGGATAGGGTCATATTCTCCAAGAAGAGAAGAACTGCAGCTAAAACTGATTGTTAGAAGTGACAGAGATGAAAAGGGAGAAGGTACCAAGGTCTGCTCTGTGCATGTTGTCTCAGAGTGTCATTGGTTGCAAAGGGCAACGATGAGGGTTGAGGATGTTGTGACAGAAGATTGTGTACCCTAGATATAGAGATCAGAAAAGGCGCAGTAGTCATATCATCTGGCAACGAGTCAAGCTCACCATCTAGTTACCAAATGTAGTGAGCGAAGGTCCATTATAGAGAGGAATCTCCATCTGTGCCATGAGTTTTCTGATGAAAATCAGAATGCAGCACTAATTAATTTCGTCAGCATCATGATGTTGAGGTCCAATCAATTGGAAGCCTTGGCTCACCTTTCAGGGCCATGGCGGTGATGGCGCGATGAATCAAACTGCGTGAAGGGCCTGGCGATTTTTCTAATAGAAATCAGAATGCGCCGATCAACTTTGTCAACACGTTGACAGTTCGGCTCACCTTCATGGTTTCTCAGAACGCCACTGGAAGAAGAAGCATCATATTATGGATTTTGCCTGTGTGAGCCCCGAACGGCATTGAAGTCCGGTTTAGGACTACTAGTAGGGATTTCCTCTTCAACACATACACATGAGGCAGTCGGGGTCAATATTTTACTTAAAAGTCGCAAAACTCTAGCAGCATGCTCAGTATCGATAATCACCCACTTGCGCACTCCATGGCATCTAACACCCCATCCTTGCAAGTCATCGTCCCCAAAAAGATGATGCTCCAGTCATTATCACTCACCTATGATTACCCAGCATCCGGCCTGATGGTATGTGATTTCTGTCGTTGTGCAATATCCACTGACTCTACACTTTCACCAGAATATCCAGATTGACGTTGAAGCACCCCAGAAAAGGAGGCATGTCGATGATGATGATGATGACAATGATGACGACCTCTATGTTCGTCCCAATCGCAAGGACTCAGGCAAAGAAAATGTATGTGATGTATTTCTTAATTAGTTTATATTTACTCATAGTACACCTCAGTGCATAGATCAAGACATCCGGTTCTCCAGCTCAGCAGTCGAACATCCTGGCAGAGGTCCCGGTATCTGGTGTTGTACCTGGGGCGACCACTAGTAAGGCTGTTGGTCCCACGAAACATACCAGAAGGAACTAGATACTAGTAGTTTGATTTGAATGTATTTGAATAATGTTGTAGTAGTCGTGCATATTTTGAAGGCTCCTGAGACTCGCTAGAATCTGAAGATGATGTCACCAGTCTACTTGGAGGCGGCATTCATGTGGCATTCGAAGACAATCGCTAGATCAAGATCTTTACCTTATCAGTACTAGGGTCCAATCATTGCAAGCAGGTAATTAAATTGCCTTGATTAGGATCCAATGCCTATCAGTTTTCCCAGCTATCGGTATCAGATCGGAGATAGTCAAAGAAGTATCTACTAATTTATAGTACTGGTGGGTGGTTAACAGTTTGAGCGATTTTTACCACTCAAATTCACTGTTGAAATGGCACCGGTGACATGGACAACGCAGGAACAGGAAGTTTTTCTGAGTTTCTATCTATCCGAATACCTCACGTACACAGCTGGAAAAAGATACCATGTGTTCTAGACCAAACTCAACTCAGAGTAGTTCGCAAAGTGGCCTGAACACATAGAATGTTTTCCCGACATCGAAGGGGCACTTACAGAGGCACAGGAATCTGTTTTGGGGAATGTGATAAAGGATCAGAAACAGGTGAGTTTTGATACTAAATACATATAACATTTTTGTTATGGACTAAACTATCATAGCAACTAAAAACCTGGTTTTGTTGGTGTGCAAATGCCTCTCGCAGGAGCCGCATTGAAAACCGGAAGACATCCATATTCAAGCAGGCACTCACCCCGAAGCCGTCTCGCACCCTGAGCGAACCCGAGCTATACTTGCAAGAGTTCTATGAAGAACAGATCAAGCCACTCATCAAAGCCAAGCAAGAATCCGGGAGGCTTTTGACTCCAGGTGAGATCTTGGCCACCAGCCGGAAGTTATCAAAAGAACTCCTGGGAGCAGAAGACGACGACATCAAGGATAGGATCAAAGCCATGTATGACTTACAGAAAAAGAAGCCAAGTGAGAAGACATATAATACCCCAGATATGGCCATGATCAAGCAGTGAGTTCCCAGTTTGTTCGGTTCTGGAACACATGAAATCGACACACATTTAGGGTGATTGATGAGCTTCCTTTTGCTCTGGCCAATATTAGTGCATTGATCAGGAAACATAATGGTTTCACGGTGTCATTCTTCTGTGCGGGGCCGGACCCATCAAAAAATTGGGAGATCACTTCTATGTTGTGAGCAACTTTAGTGCCTTAAGTTTTGATTATATATCAACTAATGACCAGTGACTTAGTTGTCACCCACATGCCACAACACAAGGAAACTCGTTCGCCCATCTCTACTCAGAGCAAGATGTGGTGATGCTATCAGCATTCCACAACTACACTGAAATATTATTCCGTAAGTATATCTGGTTGGTGTCAATGTTTGATGGATAGTACTGATACTTCTATAATAGCCACTGGAGAGTGCAACCCAACTGAGTCTGTGGACAGAGTCTACTAAGTCTACGCTCTCACAAAATGTCACCAATTCTGACCGTGATGCTGAAGGTAGCATTGAGGATGAAGAAATTAGCGAGATGGCAGAGGAGGCTGAGAACTTTGCAGCCGAGGGTATTATGGGACCATGGATAGACTCAGACGCTTATGAAAATCAAGAAGATGATGGAAATAATGTGGTCGGCGAAGCGCTTGAGGTGAGTAGCAGAGGATACATTAATTTATTGCTTGTATATGATACTATATACTAATTAAACCTTACATAGAATCCTAATCCAGGTGATGCATCACTCAGCACAAATAATGTGTATGCTGATGCATATGATGCATTATATGGGCTGAGCGGATACCTGTTCCCGAGTTCTCAGCAAACAAATGTGGCTGTGACGCAGTTACGGTCTACTCTGGGCCCGAGTTCTCAGCAAACAAATGCGGCTGTGTCACAGGTATGGTCTACTCTCAGTATTTTCATTTGTACTGACGAAGCTACTCAAGATGGTGGAAGGCCCCCAACTGGTTCTTAGTTTCACAGACGCCATTGCATCGCATCCAGATCCCAATGCGTCTGCCAACAATGCCTATGCCACTTCGGAATTAAGTTCCGATCCATTCAGGGGTGGATTAGGTAATCCAGCATTCATTTCCAGTTGGGACTCTCAACTCTATGCCTTCCCACCACAAGAAGGGTATGTTTTCGATCTCAATGAGCCCTGCCTGCCCCCAGTCCCCAGCAGTTTTGATCTCAATGAGCCTATCCTGCCCCCAGTTCATAGCAGTTTTGATCTCAATGAGCCTCTCCTGCCCCCAGTTCCCAGCAGTTTCGACCTCGACGAGCCCTGCCTGCCCCCAATCCCCCCAATTTCCACCAATTCCAATCTCAACAAGTCTCTTCTGGCCCCTCCGATGCTTCCTGTTGTCCCACAGATATCAGTGGACCTCACACCAGATATACCTCGAGCTCCCAAGTCCAGGACAGTTCAACGCAAGGCTCAAGTTTCTATTCCCCGCAAGGTCTCAGAGTCGGATACGCCCTTAGTCATGAAGCCTAGACCACGTCCCAGAGTAGTTCATAAAAAGGTCTCCCTGGTTCCTGGACCTGTCTCACCTGCCGAAAATGGTAGTGCAGTCCTCACTGATCCGCCTGCTGGGCAATCACCTTCTTCCACATCAGTCAAGTCCAAAACACCATTACTGTCTGAAAATCCTTCGCAATCCCTCAATGTTCAAGATATCACTGCGATATCAACAGCATCTCAGGCCTCCAAGCGAGTACCAAAAAAGTCTATGCACAACGAGGAAGCCAACGCGATTGGTACTAATCAGCTGAGATTTGCGGAGGCAGGAACACAAGGCCAAAGTACATGTCAACAAAAACTGACAAGCCATGATGAGGGGAAGAGGGTCAGTAATGGAACTCGAGAGGATTTGCCCAAGTAGGCTCATCAACTTATTTATCTCTACCATCAGTTACTGAGTCAGTCATGCGGGAACGAAAGGAAACCAAGGAAAAATTGAACATATTGACTGTCAGTTTCCTTCACACTAGTTTACATGTACCTCGTTTGAAGAGTGTAACATTTTGATCTCGGAACTTGGCATTTGCAGAAATTCAAAATATTCATGCATCACGATTGATTGGCCAAGTGATGCATCACAATCGAGTGACCAAGTGATGCATCATGATTGAGCAACCAAGTGATGCATCATAATTGGGTGACCGAGTGATGCATCACAATCGGCGGGTGACCAAGTAATGCATCACAACTGGGTGACTGAGTGATGCATCATACATTACTGTTCATACTAAGACAAGGTGTTTGTGAGATGGTAGTACTGTAACTAACGAAGACTAATGTATTGCCGTGCCAGTGCAAACGAGGTCAACAAACATGGTACTGTTAGGCACAATGTAGCAGCTGCCAGCCTGTAACTGTCCATCACTGCCACAGCGAAAGTTAAGCAGTATGTAAGTGCAGATCTGTACATTGGCCACTTACCCAATGATGGACCTGATGGTACATATTCTACCATTTTCCTTTCTTTTCTATCTCTCGGCGGCTCCTGTCAAGACGATATAATGGGTGGGGTTCAAGTTGATGCAAACTTTAAATTGGTTGCTGGATTTTATGTAGATGGTGGGCAGGGCAGTGATGCATCACCATTCCATTCCGAACATTCATTGAAATCTCACCGTCGGCACCATTCAACATACACTGCCACAAAAGGAAGTTTTGGATGGCTACACTAGTAGTACTAGTCACAGTGCTGTATTAAGAGAATGCCAGGATGATGCATCATCAATGCTATGAAGTAGTCTGCAACTGCAAGTATAACCCTACTACTAGTCATGGTAATGCATCACTTGCACAAATAGAGAACCTAGGAATGATGCATCACTGTTGGTAACTGGTTACTGGAGGATTAGATTTAGGGGTGGAAAGGAAGTAATGCATCACCTACCAGGTACAAGGTTGGCTGCAGTTTGTAAATGGCATGTATGATGTGTGATGCATCACTTGGGGCCTTCAACAAGTTGGGCCAATTGGCTACTAAAAAGAGAATCAGGGACAGGTAACTTAATGCATTATTATTATGCATCACAACTATTCACAAGCCTACCACTACTTAAAGGTGATGCATTATTGAACCATTGTACTATTGCATCACCCTTCTGACAGTAACTATAGTCATTTGATGCATTGAAGTAACACTATAGCCTGCACCACGGCTGTTACACATAGCCATACTCGTGCCATGCACAATGCACAACAGCGTGTCATGGCAACCCTTCCGACCCTTCCGGCTACCCACCTGCCCACTGCCTCCACCGCCTCCACCACTGCCATTCCGACCAACCCGCCCATCGACCCCGGTACTGACTCCGACATTCCTGAGCTCACTTCCATATCCAGTAGCTCCTCCAGCTCTGCATCCTCTGCCACCTCTCACTACAGACCCTACCATTCTGCCATCGGCCGCCCTGCCATGAACAACCTGGCCGAATTTCAGCAACACTCTCCCACCAAACCTCCTTTCCTGTTGCCTGGTGACCTCACTCCCACACTACTACAACGCTGGGAGTAAGGTTGCTCCAAATACTTCTATCACAAAGACATCAGCCTAGATCAACAGGTCTGATGTGTAGCATGGGGTCTTCAAGACCCTTGCATTCGGCAATGGTACACCATCAACAAAGACCATCTCAATGCTCTTGAGTTCTCCACCTTCCTCACCACCCTCCGAACTATGTGACTCCCTGCTGACTGGGCTTCTGATCTCTGACTCTCCTTAGTCGCCTCGCACCAAGGTTCATGCCCATTCCAGGAATGGGCCTTCGATCTTCAGTGCCAAAATACCCTCCTCCTTGGCCATGAGGCCCACCTCTCTGACAATGCCCTGCACTACCACCTCGAGGGTCACATAAATAAGGACCTTGCGATCACCTATCGCGATTCTGCTGCCAAGACTGAAAAAGACCTTCAAAAATGGATTGAACTTGTCAAACGCCTCAATGAGAAATGTGCTCGGGAGGTTTTCTCCTTCCGAGAATGACTTGAAGCTTCCTTGTGCCTATATGGTAAACCACGCTCCACCCCTCCCACTTCATCCCCAGCCACATTCACTCCACCCTTGTCTGCTCAACCATGCTTGCCAGCACTTACCGATGATGAGCGGCAACTCCTTCGTGACAATGAAGAATGTTTCAAATGCAGGTGTCCCTTCTAGTCCCATAAGACCAGCAACTGCCCACATGGCTTCCCAGATGCTGCCTCATACAAGACGCTCACTGCCGACTCCATCCACTGCCTTGCTCAAAAATCCTCCAAATCTGCCACCCATACTGCCCCTGTTATGGCTGTCACACTTGCCAGCACTTCCATTGCACCCTCTGCTGCACTTGGCAACAGAACTGAGTCCGAGGATTCTGAGTGCGTGTTTCCTGTTTCCCATCCCCAGCTTATCTGGCAATGTCTTGCCTCTGGCCCTCAGGCTAAGTTTCCTCTTCCTGTTAATGCCCTCATTGACAATGGGTCTTTGCTAGTTCTGATTGATGAACAACTTGTTGCCTCACTAGGGCTTCGTGTCCACACCCTCTCTAAGCCCCTCTCTGTTCGCCTTGCCTTAAGCGGGGACCTTCCTTCTTTCTCCTCCACTATGCCTGTACTCTCCTGATACATTAATTTGTCTCTTTCTTCATTAGATTTGCACTTCTAGAGTCATTCTGTCCATGCCCTTGTTACTTCAAACTTATGTCATCTAGTTCTTCTTGGCCTTCCCTTTCTCGAATGAAATCATGTTGTTGTTGATCACCTCTTGTGCTCCTGTCTTGTTACCAATCAAAACTATGATTTGTTACACCCCCCTTCTACACCGACTCCCCCGGCCACCCCTTCTGTTGACATGGTGCATCGCCTCCATTCTGCCTTAAAGCAGGAACTCCTTCATGTCATCCCCCTTTGCCAACCTTCTATGGATGCCTTCTGTGACCCTATAATCCCCGTCAACACTCTTGCAGCCTGTCACCACTCACCTCGCTGAATTATCTTCTCTGGCCGACCTTCATACCCTTGATTCATAGATTAAAGCTGAGTATTCTGATTGCTTCCCCTGTAATATTCCACACTGCACCTCCCTCCCGGATGATGTTCTTTTTTGCATCCAGCCTAAAGATGCCAATAAAACAATTCAGTTTCACTCTTATGACTGCCCAAAGAAATACTACGACTCATGGCACACCCTTCTGCAGCAACACATAACTGCTGGATGGCTCCGGTCATCCAACAGCGTTCACTCCTCCCCAGCCTTCATCATTCCTAAGGCAGATCCCATGGTCCTTCCCTGGTGGGTCAATGACTACTGCGTGCTCAATGCTAACACTGTCCCTTACAATTTTCCGCTCCCTTGCATTGAACATATCCTCCGAGACTACGCCAAGAGTAAATTCTTTGGAAAAATTGACATGATGAACTCCTTCTTTCAGACCAAGGTACATCCTGATGACATGAAGTGGCTTGCAGTCCACACCTCCTGGGGATTGTATGAATGGACAGTTATGCCCATGGGAGTCCACAATGCCCCTGCAGTCCATCAGCGCTGCATGACTGCTGCACTTCACCACCTCATTGGCAAAATCTGCCATGTCTACATGGATGACATCATTATCTGGTCACAGTCCCTCACAGAACATGAACATAATGTCCATGCTGTCCTTGATGCCCTTCGGGCTGCGTCTCTCTTTTGCTCCCCCAAAAAGACCTCCCTTTTCTGCCTTGAGCTCGATTTCCTCAGTCACCACATCTCCTCTCATGGAATCGAAGCAGACCTGAAAAAGATAGCCAAGATCCTCGACTGGCCCTGCCCTCACACAGCCACTGAAGCCTGTCAATTCCTGGGGCTTGTGTGCTACCTCACCAACCACCTGCCCAATCTTGCCCACCATACTGCCATTCTATATCTGCTTACCTCAAAAGCTGCTGAACTCGCCCTCCCCTCTTGGTCTGACCTCCATCAACAGGCCTTTAATGGTATCAAATGGCTCGTCCTCAGCCCCACCTGCCTCACTACCATCAATCATAATAACTCTGTGGGCAACCACATATTTCTCACCATAGACGCATCCGACCTTCGAACTGGCACCATACTTTCCTGGGGCCCTGACCATGCCAGTGCCTGCCCTGTAGCCTTTGACTCTGCCCCCTTGTGTGGCACCCAACTTCACTATCTGGTTTATGAAAAAGAACTCTTGGCCATCATCTGTGCCTTGAAGAAATGGCAGATTGAACTCATTGGTGCACCTGTCACTGTCTACACTGATCACTGCACTCTCCAAAACTTTCTTTCACAGTGTGAACTCTCCCGATGTCAGGCCCAATGGGCTGAATATCTCTCCCAGTTCGACCTTGACATCCAATATCTCTGTGGAGCTGACAACACTGCCGCAGATGCACTGTCCTGCTGATCTGACTTCGCAACTCCTCTCATTAGCAGTGTTTCCACTCTCACTGTCGACAAACAGCTCTCTGTCGACATCCTCCATGGATACACAACTACTGCAAGAGGCTCTTCTCGCTCCTTGGCTCCCTCCTCCACCTCGAAGAATACCAGGGGCTTCTCTTCCTTTATGGTCACCTCGTCATCCCTAATGTCCCCACTCTCCACATGCAGCTTTTTCGCCTCGCCCATGATGCCGCCGGCCATCTCGGCCCCGATAAGACATACAAGTCACTCCATCACTCGTTCTACTGGCCTTACATGTGCAAAGAACTCATCACATCCTATCTCCCCACCTGCTCTGACTGCCTTCGCAACAAATCACCTACCACCCATCCTCCTGGGCCTCTTCACCCACTTCCCATCCCTGATGCCTGAGGGGACTCTGTCACCCTCGATTTCATTGGGCCCCTCCTCCATGCAAGCTCATTTTGGATCGTGATAAACTCTTTCTTTCATGCTTCTGGAAAGCCCTTCACAAACTGATGGGCACCTCCCTCAAACTATCTCGCACATATCACCCACAAACGGACAGGGCCAGCGAATGCACCAACAAGTCCATCATTCAGTGCCTTCACTTTCTTATGTCCCATGACCAATGTGGCTGGGTACAGGCTCTCCTCTGGGTGCACTTTTCTCTTATGAATTCCGTAAATGCCAGCACTGGCTTTTCCCTCTTCCAGCTCCACCTTGGACGATCTCCCTGCATCCTCCCTGCCCTCCTGCCACCTGATCCTGCCGACTTGCATGCCCTTGATGCCCACATGCTCCTTGACTGCCTTCGTCTCGATGTTCTCGAAGCACAAGACCACCTCCAGCATGTGAAGGTCTCCCAGGCCATGACTGCCAATCGGTCTTATGGTCCTGATCCCCATTTTGCCGTCGGAGACCTCATCCTCCTCTCCACCAAGAACCACTGCTGGGACTATCTCGCCAACGGTGATGGCCATGTCACCAAGTTCCTTCTGCGCTTCTATGGCCTCTATTGTGTCATCGCCGCTGACCCCTCCACCTCCTCCTACACGCTCGACCTCCTGGTGTGCTCGTGGATTGCGCCCACCTTCCATGTCAGTCAGCTTCGCCCCTTTCATCCCAATGACCCTTCCCTCTTCCTGGATTGAATGCGCCCTTGCCCAGACCTGATCCTCACGCCAGATAGTACACTCGAGCATCACATCGACTGAATTCTCGAGGAATGCCGCGTCAGCTGTGGAAGGCAATATTTAGTTCATTGGTCTGGTTTCGGTCCAGAAGACGATAAATGTATGCCAAGGAAAGAGCTGCAGGATTGCGAGGCCTTGGAAGTTTGGGAACATTCTCTCTCGAAGGGTAGGATGGTGTAAGCCAATTGGCTTACACAGAAGCAATGCTACAACTCACACCTGATGTCAGTAGCTTCTGCCTGACATCACACACAAAGAGTAGTTCTCGCTGTATATATAGTGGCGCTTGCTGTTGAGTAGGATCATCTTGTTTTCCCCTTCTCCTTCTGCTCTCAGTAATCCACTACACTTGTACATATTCTGATTCCATCCAAGCTCCTCAGTGTCCTGCCCTCACAGGCAGCTCACACCGTGGTTGAGAGATTGGCAGAAGACTGCAAGGCAAAGAATATCGTCTGACAGTTATGCGAGGGTGGGCACAGACTTAGCAGCGAGCTGACGAGCCTGACCACTTCCTCAACCATGTGAGTGGCTGATGTTCACTGACAGAGAAAATCTAGCTTTCCCACTTTTTGCATAGGTCTTGGGTGGCAGTGTCAGGTGGGGTGTTGGCGGTGATGTACAATGTAATCCTTGTGAATTTTCGCCTTTCTTTTTTGTTCTCTAGTGACACTGCCCTCCAACTCAATGTGCTGGACAACTTCAATGCAACAACACAGATGGCCTGACAACATATAATGTATGCCAATACCCTTGTCTTAGCACAGCTGCCTAAGTTATGTAATGATCAATTCAACAACAATGAATGCATACTTGTAACTTATTCGAGTTCGATTGGCACATCTAGTCTACTGCATTATGGCCAATAGGAACATCTTTGCATGACAGCTCTGATGGTCGACCAATCTCATAGCCTCCATGAAACATGGTGCTATACAGCAGGAAAACAAGGCTGATTGACTTGCCCAAACCATCAGCAGTGGCAACAGAGGGTCAACATAAGAATGACTCACCATGCGACGCCACCAGTATAATTGGGGAGCACATCTATCTTGTACCCTGCAGGCCCTGGTGCAGGGCCAATTGTGTTGCTGAACCTAAAGAGAGAGAGCATCCATACAGCCACAAGCCAGATAGAAGCATCTGCAAGGTATTTTCAAGAACAGAGACTGTGCCCGCCATTGAAATAGAAACCATGTATATCATCTGGAAGAAGGTTACCATCTGCATCCAGATGTCTTTCTGGTTTAAAACCTTGTTTCTCTCACATGATGCTCCTATCCGTTATAATGAAAGCTTATAAATAATCTCTAATACTGATAGCAGACATACCATAGGTCATGGATGATGATAGAGCCTGGATTGCAACATTATGTAAATAAACATGTCCACAAAAATTGTATCACAACCTTTGGGGATTAAGCACTGTTAAAAATGACATCCTTTGTCGCTATGTGTGTGATGGCTAGCAGGCAGACTAAGCCAGAGACATCGACCCATTCAGAAGGCAACATACTCATTTGAATAGGTGAACCCCATCTTAGAGTTTCCAGCAGAAGGGCATCAATAAAGGGTAAGGATGGTCTGTCATTGAATGCAGGCAGTCTGTCTTTTCCAACTACTCTGTCTATCTCTGCTTATGCATGGAATTGGACCTCCAGATACACTATTAGTGCCATAATGAATGTATTGAGAGTCGCTTTCACCTAAAATGACATTAGCTGTCATGGCTGAATGTGTCAGAAATTGTTACAACAGGCACGGGTAGCATCTGCCATAGACTTGATGCGCAACCTAAAGCTGTGAGACAAAGATAAGGGGCATAGGTCCTGAGTGCAATGCACAGAGACTAGTCACTACTCCGCCTAGGTGAGTATGTAGTGACAATGGG
This sequence comes from Spongispora temasekensis, assembly GCA_038094675.1. Classification (NCBI taxonomy): domain Eukaryota; kingdom Fungi; phylum Basidiomycota; class Agaricomycetes; order Boletales; family Boletaceae; genus Spongispora; species Spongispora temasekensis. The sequence continues at coordinate 13,992 of JBBPUL010000054.1, forward strand.
GATGAAGACAGAGTATCCTCGAGCGAAGACCCTGCGAGGCCAAGAGGTTCATAGGGAGAGTGAGGAGGAGTGAGAGGGTCAAAGATGCAATAGATTGCTATCTCGAGTAGGCTCAAGCTAAGAATACACTGCTTATGCTATGCTCTATTTATATGTATGAGTCCTGCATACAGACCAAGCAGTGCTACAGTGTGATAAGAGAGAAATCCAAAAGGAGTAACTGAAGATAAGAGAAATAAGTCATACACAGTGTGAAATGAGTTAGAAAGCTATGTATGATAGAACTACATGGAATCTTGTAGAATGTCTGAGTCAGTGACTGGAGATAAGAGATATGCACAGCCATAACATTGGCTAAGTGAAGGGCTGTGTGGTTAAGTAACACAGTGCAACAGAGAAATGATGAAGAGTGAAAAAGAAAGAAAAGAGGGGCCAATCATAACAGAAATCAAACACACAGCAGAAACACAATCTTTGGAGGCCAAAGTAGGGCCTGAGAGACAATATTTTCCATAGACAAGCAACAGAAATAAGGATGAAGTTTTCACCAATGAAGCCTTGCCTCATGTCATCCTTTATGACACAATCACACATCCCTTTCAAAGATGACCATGATGCATGCTGCAGAGAATGGTTAACTGATATGACTCGTGCTGCAAGATCAACATGTATTGCCTCTTTTTCAGTGACTTCTGCATGGCCATCTCTTGTAACATCACTAAGGTCACCATAGGAGCTAGACACGAATACAGATGTGGAGTATCTGGTGAAGAAGTATCAGGCAATGGTTTGTCAACAAGGATATGCTTACATTCCCATATTGCTCACAAATTGGTCGGGTGAATGCAGAAGGCTGACCATGAGAGCTTGCATCACTGCTGCCACTATATCATAACACATGTAAATTATGGGACTGGTTGAACTTTGATGTGCTGTATTGAACTCTGTTCTGAAGCTATAAAAAACCCACCTATCAGATTGACTCAAAGTATAGACATGATTCATCCTTACAGAGTGCATGTCCGAAGAGCTGAATGGCTAGAATCTACTTTCAAATATTGTTTGAGAAATGTCTTCACAGCCCCCTCTAAGCTAACAATGACATATGTTTGACTCCAAAGTTTGTATGAGATGATCTCGCCTGGAAAATATGTTACTACAGCACAATGTGCTCTCCTCATAAAATGACTCACCATATGACTCTTTCCATTTTGCAAAGGTTGACTATGGCTCACTGGTGTTGACTTCAAAGACACTCCCAAGAAGAGGGATTCCTTTAGGACTAGGAGGAAGAGGGACATAATGAGGAGACAGATTTTTCTTAATGGTGACACAAACAATGCAGAGCATCAGGAAAAGAGAAAAAATGGAAATGAGATACACTGCAGATTCCAAAAGATTTCTCTTGAAATAGTATGCTAATGTTCAAGTTGCATTTACACAGATTTTATAGTTTGTCATTCACTTTTATCAAATACATATTCATACACCAGGATGGCATCCAAAGAATGGATAGATCAGAGGGTGTTACTGTACATATGCTGTCTAAACCAACCCATATAAAATTAGGAAATGAGTGCTACCTTGTCTCATTACAGATTCATCCTATCAGATGTTCTCAGATTATATGATACTCAAAGTGAGACATGGCATTAGTATATGTACATCAGGGAATCGCTGGACAATTGGAGGCAAGTGGATGTGGATACAACTAAAAACCCAGAGTCATCATTTTCCTTCGAACAAAATAAATATCACTTCACGATGAGCTTAATAGTTGCAGGTGTAAATCTGGACATTGGGTGAACCATAAAATGCACAGAGTGGCTGACATTTGAGGCGACAGTCTGGGAAATGACATCACTTGTCCAAGGAACCTACATACTTTCATCAAAGAGCATGCTTTAAGGACCTGCATACCTCTGGAATCCCACTCATGAGCTTATACAGTGCGAGTCATTACTGACAGCCAATGAGTTGTTATTGAATATGAAAAGAGTAAAGGACAAGAAAGGAAATTCCAGATTCATAGACTAACTTTGGGGTTTGTAGCCCAACATCCTGGCAGCCACCTTCAGAAAGTAGAACAGCAGAAAAATGGGGTGCATGGTAGTGACAGAAAGAGCGCAAGAATCACCCTGATTCTAGTCTGTTCAATTCTTAGCTTCCAGGACCATGCAGTTGTAACTTTTAAGCCCAAAACCTTCACAGGACTTTTAGTGCCAATCGGTGTGTAACTTAATTCCATCAAGGTCAGTTTGATAGTAACAACATTTTAGTCCTATTTGATTGCTGAGATAGTACAAAAAGATGAAGATGCTCTTTTGGCTGTACTTATTAGCATCTGCTGTTATGGCATGGGTTATGCCAGTACTAGCATGAACACACATCCCCATTGTCAGGCTTTGTTTTAATTTTTACCATTTCATACTTGTCACATTTCATGTTGACCTAGACCACGACATAGTTACAATAAGTAAGGCATGCATTTGATGCATGTTGTGTAATATATAAGTAGTTATGTCTTGTATCATACTCCTCAGTTTCGATATTCCAAAACATTTGCTCTCTTCAAGTGATTGTGAGGAGCAAGACTCTAACATCCATGAGATGTCACAAAAACCCATCATGCATTTTTCAAGGCCTTTGGCACTGAGCATTACTTCCTAGATGATGTACAAAACAGAAGATGCCAGAGAATTCAGGTTCTCATTTCCCACCCCATCACCAATGGAGTGAGAGGACCCTTGTGACAATGCCACTGTCACACCACACACCTATATGACCTATATGTGTGACACTGTAGGCATAGGGGGGGCGACCTCATAGAGTGGCTACTTTGAGCCACCTAATGATTCTGTCACAGGTATATACACATCAGCAAATCACTAAAAATCCTCCAGAGTTTCACAGAACTCCACAGAACCCTCACTGTAGCCACAGAGCACACAGGGCTCCACAGAACACTAGACAGCTAGCATGCTAGACTCACAGTGGATTACAGCTTCCTAGAGCCCCAAAGAACTCACAGAAACTCACAGATACCCAGGTCTCCAGACTTACAGAATTCCAGAACTACCAGAAGCTCACAGATACCCAGGGTTCTATATAGACTCATACTATATTACAGACTCCTAGATATCTCCAGACCTATAGCTTTCTAGTAGATTTTTAGATAGTTTATAGTGCAGAAAATTCTACTATGCTGCCAGTGGCAGAGTCTCACAGAGTCACAGAACCTTACAGAGCTTTCACTATAGCCACAGAGCATCCAGAACACAAGACACCTAGCATGTAGTAGATGCACAGCAGACTAGAGCTTCACAGAACCCCCAGAAGCTCACAGAATCACAGACTCCCAGGTTTCTAGAATCATACTAGTACATACATATCATGTGACTTGGACAGACTCCAAGAAAGCCCCAGAGATCTCAGTCAATGCTGACTACTAGCTTTCTAGGCCCACAGTAAAGTACAATGTTCAGCCACAGAAATGGTCCAACTTCATGGCCACAACTTGAACTTCACTATAATATATATAGTAATTTGTCAAACAGAAAATACTATGCTCTGAGGAGCAATGACTCCCTTGCACTCTTCAAGTTTCAGGACAGGCAAGTTGCTCATTAGCAACCACATGTGTGGCCATGGCCTGGGTACCTGTGACCTGCATGCCAGCCTGAGTGCATGACCAGCATGTCATCATGCCACCGTGGTGTGCTGCCAGCACACCGCAACCATCGTTGCGTCCTCGTCCTCATCCCGGCAAGTCATCACGGCAGTCGTCACGTTGTGCTGCCATGACGCGTCATCACAATGTCGTCTGTATCGCATATCGTGGTAAACTGTCCCGTCGTTGTCATCACATCCCCGTCTCCATCCTCCTCGCATCGTCGATTGATGCATTGTGGCATTGGGATGTTGTGTGAGGAGGCAGTGAGGGTACTCACCATGTCATGCCATCGTCGCGTCGTCCTCATCCTTATTACTAACTCGCATCATCCTATCCAAGTCGAGTCACCACGTCTGAGTTGTCATCGATGTTGCAGGTCAGAACTTGAGCTTGAAGGTGCGCACATCTATCATTGTCATGGATGAGGCAGCATGCTAAAAGGGGGTGTGCATGTGCATCGTCGACGTTGTCATGTGGAGGGGCGGGTGGGTGAGCCTTGAGGGAGTGAGTGAGTGGGACAGGGGTGAAAGTAGTGGCAGGAATGCAGCGTCTCACCCTCGTGTCGCCCCCATTGCATTGTCATGTCGTCTCATTGTCAGTTGTTGTCATGTCCGAGTCGACATCGCAGGTGATGGAGTCATTGTCGTCGATGCGAGGGAACATGTGTGCAGTGGGTGTCATTGTCAGCATTGCACACGAGAGTGATTAGTGCTGATGGCGAGACTCTAGTACATCCAGTGAAGGCATATCGGCGTCGCTTGCTTTGATGAATTCGCCATTCGTTTCAGAGCGAGGAATGGAATGAGACAACCCAATGATTTGTGTCCTTTCTGGCAATGGACTTCCTGTGTTCGTGTGGCACAGGAGCAAGCTAGCCAGAAGTCATGTATGTAATTGAACAAACATCAGATACATACATATGCACAACCACATAGATAGAAAATGAGAAGTAACAAGATAGAATGTCAGTCAAGTTGCATGGCAAGGAGTCACCCAGCCACTGGGCTCATCACGATACCTGATTCATCAAATAAACAGTGTTCAACACCGCACTGGGACTTCACCCACCATTTCTGTGTGACCTTTGAACTTTGTATGAAGCAGGTCGGTGTAATATTGGGATGGGCGAAGGTTGGCCATGAGTGTGGAATAATGCATTAATGCTTCCAATATCGAGATCTTTGCTATTGGTGATGTTCTGCGATTGCTGGGCTTTGAAGCAATGTAGTTCAACAATTTTTTCATGCTCTCGAATGATACAATCTGCGAGCGCTCTTTACGCATGGGACACGTCACGTTGGGCACGAATGATCTTGAGCACCAGACAAGCTTCCTTATTTGCTATATCACCAGTGTCACCTATCTATTGTATGGTTCTCAGCCTACCAATAGCAGCATATCCAGTGTGACTTACCACACTGGCAGGACCTCCATGGTACATTGCATAGACCTCATCAAGAAAGGATTGTTTTGACTGACCCAGGGAAGTCATGGTTGAGGATTGATCTGAATTTTTCATATTGAAGAATAGGGTGTTTGCACTGCTCGAGCAAGTTTTATTGACATGTGCCTCCCATGATGACCGATAAGTCCTCTGCTTGCAGTCAAACAGAGTGCACTGAACCTCAACAATCAAATAGTTAACGAATTGAATGCATCCAAGACATAATTTACATACATTTTGGGCTTCAGCAGCTTTCGAAACTAACTTGTAGATGCCATCTGCAAGGCCCTGTAATGCTGCCTGAATATGTGACTCGTATGTTGAATCAGAACTTGATTGATGAGGCCCCATATGGCTTTCACCGTTTGACCTGCGAAGGCAAACCAGTCTGGGCTGCATTCCATGGTTCCGTGCAGCCAAGCTTGGGAAGTCAGTGGATTTTGTGGCCACTCAGAAATCTAAACTCAGAAATGGCATGACCCGATGAGTAACTCCAAGGTGATGAGCCAGAGTGACTCTGGCATGTTGACTTCCTTCCTTAATAGGAAGGTGCTGAAGTTGAGAACCTGCCAAAGTTATTGCCATGGATAGTAGTGTTTTAAAGTCTGGTCCAGTCTGGTTTTTATTGCCTTTTTTGGTGCAACCGGACTACGACCAGTCTTGAAAATCAGTAGCATCCATGCAACTGCAACCGAAACTGTGTGCAACCAGTTGCTATTGGTTGCACATACAGTTGCAACTAGTTGCTCAATGAACCAGTTCTAACTAGGGTTGACTGGTCCAAACTTGTGAAGACTGGGTCCACAAGCCTAACATTAGCAAGTATGTAGTACTACAGTATGCCTACAACATGTTTCATGTATGTAGGCAGACTATAAAAACTAAAAAATTACCAATTACAACTTGGACCTCTCTTCCTTCATGGCAGAACATGTTCGAAAGTCTGGATGCAAATAATGACCAACTAAGAAGGTGCTGTCATCATCTTCTTATTCACTGCAGTCAACACAGATGGTGCCAGTGAGGTCACAGCCTCCAAAACCACCCAAACCCTGGTTGAAAGCAAGCACAAGGAAACAGAGATGCTCAGAGTCCACAATGTCAACTGATGCTGAAGTACAAGCATCAGATAATGGAACAGTCAAGTATGTATGACTCACCATTGAGAAAGCATCACTGGCTTCGTCAAGCATCAAATACCTCCTGTGGGTGCAACCACCAGAGCTCTGTCACCTTGACTTACCATTCCCACTCTCCAATGTCTTTAATCTATGGTCACTCTCATCAATGCTCAGTTGCTACCCATCTTTTCCTTACCTCTGGGCCCTCAGATATTGATGAAGCTGAAATACTTGACTCCGAAAGTAATGATGATGAGATCATCAAGTTGACATAAAGGATGTCAAATGTTCTCACATGAGATGTTGAGAGTGGGGATCCAAGTAGCAGGGCTGAAGGGATGAGAGTAAGTATAATTCAAGTTTCTAAATCAATAGCTCAAATCAGTACAGTGTTTGGGTGATGATGATGAAGAAGATGAACAAGAATTGAAGCTGATGAAAAGGGAATGGGCAAAGGACATTCTCACCATATTGACTGACATCTGCAAAGTAAAATTTTGTCATTTGAATGGAAAGGTTGAGATTCTGAAAGGGTGATGGTGTATAGTTTGCAGGTCAGTAAAGTGGTGCTCTGGACGAGTCAAATGATTTACCTAGATTGCACCACAGGAATGACAAGGCATTTGTAGATAAGTATGGGAAATGCAAGGCATTTCACCTTGGTTCCAACTCTTCATGCTGGCAACACATCTGCAAGCACTATAGTTTGTATAAGCAGTGATGTGTAGAGCAGGACATAGAAGAACATCACCATATGGTACCATGGGAGATTCTGAAAGAACAGGTTAGGAAAGTGAAGCAAACAGGTGAAGGACAACAAACCCTTGATGGCATGATCAAAAAATCTAAGTACAAAGTGTTTTCAAGAGACAAAGTGTTGAAAGCTATCACTGAATTTGTAGTATGCGATAACCAGGTGAGTGCTGTGATGCTACCAATACAAGCAAACACTTACTTGGTTACAGAGTCTAGCCATGGTAAACAAGACCTTGTTTAGGAATTGTTTAGCTGTGATGTGTTCAAATACAAAGTCTAAAGACTTACTGTCAAGTCATGAGGTCACAATATTTATTCACAACAGCTTCATCAAATGGCTAGATTGTGTCAAGGGTCGGGTTCAGGTAAGTGAACGATTATAATTCAGCTATCAAATTTATGCTAACCTCCTGATGTCAGCATACAACCACAGGTCATGTTTCTACTGCAATTGACCTATGGTCAGTTGAACAAACCAAGGCAGCCTTCATGGGCATTACTGGACATTGGATCGAGTGCTTGGAATCTGGCAAGTGGCAACTTTATACTGAAGTTATTGTATTCTACCCCATTGTGGAGAATCATTCAGGTGAGAACTTGAGCCATTACTTCATCAAGTTGTGCAAGAGAGCTGGTATTATCATGAGCAAGGGGTCTAAGGTGTGCAAACAATTTTTTTACATTTGAACAGACAATTCTAACATGCATTACCCAGCTCTTTTGTGTCACCATGGACAATGCAAGCAACAATGACACAACCTGCACCCACATTGAGTCAACACTCCAATCTTGCCAAGTTTATTCATTCAACTCAGATCAACATTGCCTCCCATGTATAGCACACATTCTGAACCTCGCAATTACTGCTTTCATGAGCATCATCACTCAGATTGCCCATGTCGAGACCACCACTGCCATCTGGGAGTTTGACTCAATGTTACTTGAAAACTAAATTCAAAGAGAATGCCTCAACATTATCACCATGATCTGAACACTCATCATCAAGATTCAGTCATCTGGACAACACGTAGCTTACTTTGAGTGCCTCCAGCATGAGTGCAGGGTAGATACTCCCCTCAAAATCCCACTGCATAGTAATGTGTGCTGGGGTACAGCAGATGGCATGCTCGCCTGTGCATATGAATGGTACGTAACACTCATATTAACTAGCTTTTCTTTACTTACATCAAACAGCTGATTAACCTATTCATCAAGTCTGCTAACAAGCTATTTGACCCCATTACCTCGATCAGGCACTCTTGTTAACTGGTCAAACACATTCCCTGGATATCGTTCATGATCAGCACAGCCAATTGGGAGCACATAAATGATGTGCGATTGATCATCTCCAACGCCAACAAGATCCAACATCTCTTCTCATCTGATGGTCATCCCTCCCTTTGGCTCATGATTCTGGCATTTGAAGAGTTGCTTAGTGCATGGGAAGCAAAGCTCACCATTAGCAAGTATGCCACATATCAAATGGCAATAGAACGAGGCATCAACAAGTTGAAGAAGAATTATTACAAATTTGATGAGAAGGACATCTATGTATATTCTCACTCTTGGTAAGTTATTTTATAGTACAATAGACTACTACTAAGTTCTAATGACACACAACACAGTACTGCATCTGTACTACAAGCTCACATACATTAAAATGGCTTGGGGCAGCCCTGAAGAACAGAAAAAGGAAATCAAGGCCGGCAACCCATACACCAAGGACTGGTGTGATGACACATTGAAAGTCATTGAAAGGACACTTGAAGAATACTGGCAAGATGCTATCAATGACCAGAATGCCAACTTGAAGCCTATGCTTGGCAAGACTGCAGTGCAAGATGTGGCTGGGGTTTCCACCACCAAGCACCCTCTCGAGTCAGAATATGATTGCCACCATCATCAACTCCTTCAGAGATCGATGCACATGAACAGTGGTAGCTGGAAGGAGGAGTTGCACTGCTATCTCAATGACATACCAGACAACATCACCAAGGACACTGATATTGTCAATTAGTGGGTGGCATGTTGTTTCACATTTCAAATATTTTTTATTTACTTGATATTCTGAGTCTAGACTCATTCTACCCAATATCCAACACTTGCACACATTGCCAAGGATGTTTGTGTAATCCCAGCAACATCTGTTCCCTGTAAATGGTTGTTTTCAGCTTGTGCTGAAGTTGCAACAGACTGGCAATCATGTCTTGGTGCAGACCATTTCAAACAACTTCAAATTTTGAAGCACATGTGGTGAGCCAAGGTTGTCAGCAAGGTCAAGCTGAACATGTCAGATTGTGAGGAAGTTGATTTGGATGAATTCCAACAGCTTCTTGCATGCAATGAAGAACTGACAGCCTGGGATAAGATTGATGAGGTAGTGGAGCTTTATTTAGTTGCTTGCTTTGTGTAGTGTATGTATTTTCTGCAACTGGTTGCATGCAAGACTGGTTGCAACCGGTTTACAACTGGTTTGATGTATTTTGGCTATGTAGGCAACTGGCAACCAGTAAAATTCTGCAGGGCTGCAACTGGCAACCATGGTCTGGTCTTAAATGGTCGCGGTCCAGTTGGGTTGCCAGTCTTTTCAGCAGTACTAGACTGGACTTTAATACACTATGCATATGAGGGTGGCAAAACATTTCTCGATAGGTTTGATGCAGATGAGTTCAGCAAGCACCAGATTCTGAATATCTACTACCCATTTGCTTCATGGGGTGACTGGAAACTGGCTTCTTGGCTCCTTCACTCAGATTTGAGTATGAGAGTAATTGATTCTCTTTTATCCCTCGACTTGGTTTATTCACTTGTTTTTGATTCTCAGATGCATTTGCTTATATTGTGTGTAGATGAAAAGCTTGCCTGTCTTATTTCGAATGGCAAAAGAATTGTGAAAATGAGCTGAACTACTGCTGAGCAGTCCTCGCTGGCTGTCCTATCAGATCCCTACATCACATCTGACCAAACAGCCTGTTTACCTCTACTGGTGTGATTTACTGGAACTCCTGGAGTACCTCCTTAATAACCCAATGTTTTCAGACATGATGGAGTTCATACCATATTGGTTGTACAGGATAGCCAATTGCCTGTATCATATCTATACTGAATGGATGTTGGGAGATAATGCTTGGGAGATGCAGGTTGGATAAATTTTCTTTCCACAAATTCATGTAGTATTAACATCTACTAGCCTCAACTTCCTCAATGCACAACTTTACTTGGAACAATCCTTTCTTCAGACAAGATGAACATTTTAGTCCTTACTGGTGATCATGTCGCTCATCCCCTTTTAATCAGCCTGGCCAACATCAAGATGGCCATGCATCTCAAGCTCTCTTCCCACACCTTCTTACTTGCTATGCTCCTTCCAATACTGAAATTTCTTCATAAAAACAAGTGAATGAAGGATGTGCTTGAATGCTGCCTCACTCACCATTGTCTTAATATTGTCCTTGATCTCTTGAAATGTACAGCCATAGTCAGTTTGATGTTATCTGACCCTCATGGTTATCAGAGGTATCGCTTTACTCTGATAGCAAGTTATATTGTCAACACGCCCAAAGCAGCCATGCTCTCTGGAGTTGGAGAAAAGACTTCCCCTTTCATAATGGCTATTTACAAACAATTTGGAGATCTATTCCAACATGAACCATACACCACATCGACCACACTTTCCCAGCTCACAGCTATAGCTATAAGAGCTGATCCTCAAGATATCAAGGTCTATTTCTGAGCAGCACAGAAATTTTGTTTGAATGGTGTCGACAAGCCTTTTTTCTGGGACTTTCCCTTATCTTGTCCGAGTAGATTTCTTACTGCTGAATTACTTCACCACCTTCACAAAGAGTTCAGTGATCATGACCTCAAATAGTGCATCAATGCATTGGTCCCTGCTGAGATTGACTTCAGGTTCTCCATCCTTCACCCTGTTATGGCTTTGTCTCAGTTCAAAGAAGGTGTTTCAGTACTCAGACAGGTTACAGGCCAAACATATCATGACATGCAGCATTTCATTGTTGCTGTTATTGCTGACTCTGCACCTCATGAAGTTGTCATTGCCATTAGAGCACTGATGGACTTTCAGTACTGTGTACAGGCATATGAAATCACAGATGACAACATTGCTCTTATCACATCTTCCCTAAACGAGTTCCATTTGCACAAACAAGCTATTCTTGATGCTGGCTTATGTCAGGGCAAGGGAGGCCAACCCATTGACAATTGGCATATCCCTAAATTGGAGCTAATGCAAAGCATTGCGCTGAGTATTCCAAGGGTCAGTGCTATTATCCAGTGATTAGCTGACCTTACTGAGCATGTGCACATTGAACAAATCAAAGACCCTACATATGAAAGCAATAACAAAAATTATGACCCACAAATTTGCTGGCAGCTTGACCACTTAGAGAAGTGTAGGAACTTTGATCTTGCACTGTCTCTGAAAACTGCTCCCTCCCAGACCAACACTTAGGATCAAGGGAATGAAGAGGACAACTGTCCTGACAATGAAGAGACTGCCAAAACATCTGAAGCTCAGATGGTGCTGCCCAGATGTCCCATTGATTACTTTATGCATGCATAGGCCCTGGAGTCATCAAAGAAGAAGTCTATACCTTTACCACACTGCACTTTTTCTATTGGTGAGGTGGCTTTCAACCTTGCATATAACCCCTCAATATGTTTCATATTTCTTGATGCTGCTGCAGAACTGTTCCAACTGCCTGATTTATGAGCAGCCCTTTTTGATTTCTACTCTCATGAATGATCCAATGGTGTTCATGCAATGTGTTCAATTGGTGGTGTCCATAGGGCATCAGATACCTCTTCTCTTCCATTCAAACACCTTCAAGTTTGGTTCAAGCTTCATGTGCAAACCACTTAGTTCCACACACCCTTGGCAGCACTTTTTTAGAACTCCCATACTCCGACAGACCTTTTTTCGCACCACCTAAAAATAGTCTCTTTGATCAAAGTCCATCTTCGAGGCTCCACTGAGCACCCGATCAAGGGCAGCGCCGCTCTAGAGACCTTCCTGGGACTCTGCAAGTGCCTCCTTCATGGTACCACATGAAGCAACCCCGCATTTGAGTGATCGCTGGTGGCCACTCTCGAGGCACAGTCGGACACACATCAAGGTGCTATGAGACTCATCTGATGTGGTTAGACACAAGAAGATTAGCCTTGGTTGTTCCCTCGCAATCAAGGAAGGAGTACAGGGACCACTTTTATACCACTAACGAGGCGCAGCTGGGCTCATTGTGAGTTACTGTTAGACTCATTTCGAGCCCGCCATCCTCTGCACTTGAGGACTCCCTTGACGGCCGAGGGACTCGCAGACATGAAACCTAGGCAAACAATCCTAAACAATGAAGGTTTATTATTCTTCATTCCGTCTTCCCTGATACTCTATTCCATACCTTCGCTTACTTTTTCACTATGCATGACTGCAGCTTGCATAGTGAAAAGGTACACGAAGGCTCTCAGGTAAGTCTCGTCTCTATTGTCTACTCAACTCACCGCTTCCCGGCATGGTTTTACTGGGAGCCATAAGTCCTGACTCCCCAGCCTGTATGCCAGGTGGCAGCTCACGTTGGGTGGATTTGCCATGTCCAAGACTCGGAGCTCTGGTAAAGTACTTGATGTATTGTATGGTTGCGCTCAGTACTGATGATCTAGACCAGTGGCATTTGGTTCACCACTCATGCATGCTTTTCGGATCTTTCACACGCAAACTCGCAGTCTGCTGGGTGGTGCTTTTGCCTCTATTGACGCAATATCACTGACTGTAGCCACAGGTTGATTTCACTGGTCATATACACATACTTTTCGGATCCCTCACACACAAACTTGGAGTCCGTTGGCCCCTGGGTGGTGTCTTTACTTCTATCGATGCAATGTCACTGACTGTAGCCATAGGTTGACTTTACCAGATGGTCTTGATATACCGGCAACATGTTCTCTTTGCAAGATTGTCAGACAGTGTCGGTGAGTATTATATACTCCTTACATGTCATGCTAACTCTTGTCACAAGTACTTGTCATTCGCCAAATGACAAACCACAGAAGAATTATGCTGAACCCACTGGAACTTGGAAGTTGGCGAAGGTACGCCAAATACTTTTAATACTCTATCATATGCCTCTTATCACAGCGTCCCCTAGCCACCATACAATAATCAACTCGATCCGACACCGTACGTGGTGCTTATTTGTAGATACTTAATTTCTTTTTCTATTTCGTTTCTCGTTGTGCACATATATACATTTATACTTCGGAGTCCGTAGTCAAGCTGTCTAGAGGAGGGCCCCCTCGAACGCAGTCTGGCTTCGGCTTCTTTTTTTTTTTTTGCTTCTGTTTTCTCGTTGCTTCCTTTGCTCGAGACCATCGGCTTACAATCATGAGCCTCTCACATAACATACAATACTGTGTTCATGCTTCCATCGCTGCTGTTGGGTTGTCTAGAGGAGGGCCCCCTCTATTATGACCTGGCTTCAGTACTGTTTTTTTTCGCATTCCGAGTTCATGCTTCTTGCTGCTGAACGGCGCAGTTTATTTGGCTGTATTTGTAACTATTTGTTGTTTATTTATATCTATTGACTGGCCAGTTGTAATCAATGCCAAGCCTCGGGGCTCTCAGAGTAGTTTATGGCTGTGCGATTGGCCCGGCAGGTACGGAGCTCTGAGCAAGGAAGTTGCGGCGTGGGAGCACCAACATGATGACATAACAAGCGCCGCGATGGTTCCCAACGTGGTTCCCAACGATGACTCAAAGTGGTCTGGTGAGGCTTTAAATGACGGCGATGCATGTAATATGTATGTTCTGTTCGAGAATAAATTCATTATGTTACATATATTCGGACTGAGGCTCTGTTAGACTAGCGACAGTACAAACAACTTCAACAAGATGATGGAAACTTCAACAATGGCATTACTACGTAGCATGCTATACCACGCAAAACATAGCAAGTAACATGCGCTAGCATATCAGCAAGAAATAAGGTGTAAATGTGCAAGGTTAGTTTTTTGATTGGACAAATTAGCAAGCGAGCTCGAAACTCAAAGAAAGAGATGTATAGCGACAAGACAAGACAAGAAGGATATACTAGCAAGATGTACAGGATCAGTTACTGGGCTCGATAGAAGATGGCATGTGGATAAACTCAGAGAATGATGGACTGTGTGAGGCTCGGGGTAGAGATGGACCCTGGTTATTGTATGGGGCTATGTAGTGAGGCATGTTTCTTCGTGCTTCTGGGTATAAGTGTCCATCGTCCAGATGCAAGTCACCATAGATCCCACGTGGGTCACCTCGGTATCCATCTTGATTGCCACTGTACATGCCTTCAGAGTAGAATGCAGGCGGGTTGCGGTATTGGTACTGAGGCACCCTCCGATTTGATCCATCAGTTGTTTCGTGAAAACGATGCTCAACTGGTTCATGGTATCGGTGCTGGACCATCCTCCTTTCTTCAGCGGGGTAAGCGAAGTACGGGTCTGGCTGGTCCTGTGAGTCCTGTACCAGTGGCAACGCATTGCCTCCACCCCCACCAATCTGTTGTCGATACTGGATAGCCGCAGCGTGATTTGATGGTAAAGGGATGACAGGTGGATCTGTCATTAGTGACTCAGAGTCCGTGGAGGCAGGAGGGGCAGAGGGTCTAGTAGAGTTACCGTCATTGGACACAACGCCTGCAGGTGGATCCACCACCAATGGCTCCATAGCAGAAGACTTTGGCAACGCAAAGCCTTCATCATTTGCCCCAGCGACCTGTTCTGTCAACGGCCTCGGAAGCTGGAGGTGCATAGGGCCAGGGTCTGTTGCTCATGGCGTGATAGCGGCAGGAACGGAACGCCGTGAGGTATTTCCACCGAGGACTAGGTCAGTTAGTGGGGCCAGAGGTTGAGGGCGCTTAGGAGAGGGCGAGGCTGGACAATCCATTGAAATTGTAGGTCACAAAGGGTCACCAAGGATCACGGAAGTAGTATGTGGGTGGAAATAATGCTGACTAGCTAGTGGTGTTTGAGTTAGGAATGGATCAGAACCGATGGACGAGCCTATAGTTACACAAACTTGTAAGCCTATAAGTAGCGAGGAGGAAAAAATAGCTTCACCTGCATTGAACAGCGTGTCTGGTAACTCCTCACTGTCCGGCTCCAACTCAACAAACTCGGCACTCTTATACACACATGATTTCCCGGTCTTGCTTGCCACTGTCTTCGGTTTCTTCGAAGGTCGAACCATCTCTTGCTGGATAGCTTTACGTTTACATGAGGGTCCAGCCCCGGAGTCTCAGTCATCTTCACCAAAAAGTATCACATCCTGAGCGCCGACAGGTCCAGCTTCATCCTCAGATGAATCCTCAATAGCCGGCCTTTTCTCAGCAGCTCAGGAACTCTTCGCAATAGCCCCCTTGGCATTCTGGATCTTGCTTCTGATCACACCTCGGGCTGGGCAGATTTGAGGACCAGAATCGTCACCACTGCTAATTACAATAACGTCATCCAAAACAGTGGCACGTGCGAGGTTGGCAGGACAGCGTTTCTTGATCCGCGTGATGGCTTTGCTCGGTGATAGACAAACTGGTCCGCCAAAATCGATTGAGGAATCCGCATAGATCTGTTGGGCATTCGAGAGGCCACTGTCAGCGGGTGGTGGAGCACCAATTATTACTGGCTGATGGTTATGGATAAGAGAATCTAACCATTAATAGAATTTAGTAAAAAATTATGTAGAGTCGCAAACAACATACTATGCTTGGCCCTATCTTTGACTTTGGTTATGGTGATTTCGCCACTCTCTAAAGAATTGCACAGTGTGCACTGCTCGTCTTTTTTGAGGATAGTGATTCCTTTCATCCTTGCAGTTGGATTGCGTGCTTCGCCAGGCATTAACACTGATGTCGGCGAGCCCTGCATCACCAAGCCTTGATCTGCGAGTAATGCAGGAATGGTTCCCCAAGGGAAATTCCCTGGTTTGAACCTCGACACATCACTGCCTGCAGCTCCTGGTAGATCATGTTCAAGAAAATACATTATCCGAATGTGATGTAAGCTTACTTATTAGAGATGTGATCGATGTCTTGATATAGGTATACATGGCCTCCTGGGAGGACCTATGAGACCCGTCATTCATGCTTTCAGGTACATCCAGATGAGGAGCGAGGGTGGGCTGCGCAGCATCGACATTATTGGAAGGAGCCGATCGTGAAGCTAGAACCTGGGGTCGCATGGCAACACCTTTGGAACGATTTGCATGATCGTCGGGAAGATCAAATGCATCGTGTACAATCTCAAGAGATACTTGATCACTGTATTGATATTAGTCAATGCTGTCAATTCAGATAAATATGACACTCACTAGACATGTGCTTTCAAGTGACCTATTATTGTATGCTCACTTGCACAGCAACAAATGTCAAAAAACTTCCAGTAGGTCAGTAATAGCATGTATAATCGAAGTATGATACATACCTGCTTTGCACCTGTGGTCGTATGAGCAAAACCAAGGGAGGCATCCTCATTCACAGTTTTGCCACACATGACAAGTGTAGCCTCGAAACCATGTTTTCCAGCTGCCATATCAAGCTAGATGTACGTTTAGCATAATTCACAAGCATATAATCACACCTACCAAGCTGGTCACTCTTTTGCATAGTTTACTAAATGCTTGCGCCCTTTGCGCTTGCATTTGTGGTGAGACAGTGGCGGAGGTCTCGATTAAGTCATGGACCTCCAGGATATCTTGCCAGGTGTCGGGATTCTGTTCCTTGAATTTGGCATAAATCTCGCCGCAGACACTTGGAGTGACTGTAGAAAAGCAATTAAGTATGTAAATGCCGCAACTTGAGAATATGAAGCATTTACATACTTGGAATATCAGCAGATAAACAGACTCTACCACGCTCTTGCTCTTCATGCTTTGCGAAGTACCTTGCATATAAATTCCAGTGATTGGTACCATTGATGGCATGACCACGACTTTTCCCCCAGCCATCTAAGACTTGCTGAGCTGTGAGAGAAGTGCGAGCAACCACATCGGCTAGAACACTTTCAAGTTGATTGTATCCGTCACCAAGAGCCTTGGTCAGCCAGGTTGGCTGACGACCAGAAGTGGGGGTTGAGGGCTCACTCCTCTCCTGAGGAATAGGAGGATCATTTATCTTGTCCGAGGGTGTGGGAGGGATAACCTGGGTAACGGGTATGGAGGGTTCGGCCTTGCAATTGGAGGGAGGTTGAGTTGATGGCAATGGTGCTTTTGGAGTGGCTTCACAGTCCTCTGAGCGGTTGAGGAGGGTGTCGGCTTGGGACGACTCGATGAGGAGGACAGGATCGATATTGGCAGGATGGGTGGTGGATGGGATATTTGGTCGGGGTGAGGCCAAGGCGAGACGACCAGAAGATGAGACGTCAATGAAGGGGGCAGAAGATGGAAGTGGAGGAGTGGCAGTACCGGTAGCAGTATCAGTGGAAGAGGCAGTGTCTCCAAGCTGCGCTGCCTCGACAGGGGCTTTAGAAGCCATTGGTACAGCAGGGGGAGAGGCGGGCGGTAGATCAGGCTGAGGATGAGCTATAGGGTCTGATGGCAGGGAATTTTGAGCCCTCTTGCGACCCCTGTGCCTCCCCCGCTGCTGAACATCTCCGGACTCGCAAGTGTGAGGCTTGAGACGGATGCGCAACCTGGTAGGAGTTACCTTGGGTGGTGGCGAAGCTTGACGACGACCTCTACCAACCTGCACACCATTGGGGTCATTGGAGGCGTGCAAATCCATAGTATCACTAGACGGTTCTTGCACGGTGGGCAGAATGAGGGGAGTCTTAGATCGGTAACGAGTTTGTTGCATCATCTTCAAAAAAAAACTCAGAGATCAAATTATGAGTATAAACTGGATAGATGGTTTACCTGGCACAGATATATTCAGATGCGGGTTAAGCGTAGATGATATCTACGTTCAGGACATCAGCACATAACAGACTATAGACCCGGATGAGAGACAAAACTCACCGGTGGACAACGGAACCAAGTGCTGTCGAAGTACAATTGTACCATGGAAGAGCTGGGCCTAGCGAGCAAGCGAAACCTCGAAGGACGTCCGTCGTGTGGATTGATCCTTTTTATTGTTCCTCCCATTCAGGGACCGCCAACGAGGTGGTGCTAACACCCAAGCTTAACTCCTCGTAAATCACTTGGTAAGATGCAATGAACTCACCAACGGCGCTGAAGATTGAAATCTCCATGGGTTATACACCTATAGAGTTCAGACAAGACTCTCGGAGACCATGGAAGTGCAGTAAATGAACATACTGAGTTCCGTGTTGATGACAGATCGTAATCTCCGTGGGCAATAAAATAATATTCCCATTGCTGGCCATGACGGCCAACAGTACAGTGTGAGATCTCAATATCTAAACAATGAACAAAGAATGAACATAGGATGGTGCTACTAGATACCACTTACAAAGCACGGAAAGAATCGGGGCGTTGCGCCACTGATAACCTTGAATGATAGCGTCACTAAGAAGCCCCGCCACTGTTCAGAAGGATCAGGACCAAATGGAAACATGTGGCAGTGACATGGAAGTATCACATACAAGATAAAATGTGAGTGGGCAACCACAGTATGCAGCACTGACCAGTTCCGGACTAACATAGGCTTGGAATTGGTAGTTGTGAGGGCAGTTGGGGGAGCCCGCCCGTCGGAGGCTGCCTCACAGATGGAAACATCGGCCTCCAGCAACCTGAAAGTCGGAACCCAGGGAGCCAAGGTGAATCTGGACTCAGAGGATCCATGGAGATCGACGTGAGAGAGCGGCGAACCTAGGTGGGCGGCCTGCTTGCAAAAGGCGAAGAGACGGCGGCACCGCTAGTATGGTCCAGGTTCCGAATCGCAGCATGACAGAATAATGATTGATGATCATCCAAAGGTGGCAAATGGCATTTGGTGATTCGTGAACCTGGTGAACAACCCGGCGAACGGTGATTTGGTGACCTGAGTGATTCGGAGTGAAAAGAAAGAACAGTCACGCCGCCGCCACACTTCTGGTGTTTTTGCTTCAACTTCATTTAGACTTTCTGCCGCACAACTAATCCGCAGACCCGAACCTAAATGATATACACACCAAATTCACGATTTAGAACATTCCTGGTTCTCGTCTCTGGTAGCGGCACTTAGAGAGTCCAAGAAAACCACTGTGATTTACTACATACATGGCACATTTTACATAGATGATATCATGTATAATACGACGTGAGCAAGCTCCATCATCCGAGCCAGCATGCAATCTGCAAGTCAATCGCTTCCATCATGAGGGTGGTCCCTTCATCGACAGAGGATACCTTTGCATATATGGCACTGCTGACACGAGTAACATACGGAGAAGTACGTAGCCTGCCAGAAATATTAATCTGCTGTAATGTATTACCCACAAGTAATAGGACTCACCATGTGGAGAAAATTCCAACTCAGCATCCACGGGTGACAAGGTACAGTTGTCCTGAGGTATCTGCTCCAGGTAAATCGAAGATGAAATTATTGTACTTAGTCTGGACGCGACCATTTAGGCTAATACCCCCAGGGACGAACAAATCATGAGGTCCGGTGGGGTCAACAGGCTGAGCAACCTGAGTTCCACTGACTCCGCCATGGGCAACCACGTCGGAAAGGGGACTCGCCGGTGCCAGTGTGGGAGTGGGGGATTGAGTTGCAGGTCCAGGAGCACCACAATCGGAAAGAATCAGAGGAACCGTACTATCCAGTGCAATTCTGGGCTCCCCTGCGATCACGCCGGGTGTTTCGATCATGTCAGGTGTTGGAGGTCGGGTTGGAGGCACATCCACTGGAACGTCCACTTCCTCATCACTCAAAGTGTCAGAGTCGCCTGTTGTGCTGAGAAACGAGGAAGTATCTGAAAACAAGAAACAAATTAGTGATTGAAGCGGTTAAAAATCAAAGAAAAAAGAGAAAGATCATACCACTGAAAACCTCACTGGTCTGGAGCATTTGGGAGAGCCTAGTAGCGGTCTCGGTACACAGGATTAAGCTCGAAAGCATCTGGTTGACGAGTTCTATGACTCTAGGTTAACACCTCCTCCTAGTAAGATGTGGATTGTAAGATCACATACTGAGCTGAACTTTACTCATGGTAGGAAAAATATGAGTGGAGAGACTGAAAAGGCTACACCCGAGGTAGCCACCTTTTAACGACTCACCAAGAATTTTGACTTATTTGTTTAAGCCATTGTGGAGTACTAAGTCCACGGCGAAGGCAAATCACTGCTTGAGTCAGCAAATTAATTCAGGGCACCAATCACCTTGTTGCAGCAACGTCACGTATTCAATATGGCTGATGAAATATTCTACGATCGAGAATCTCTACTACAGTAAGTGTGGACATCAGATTAAAATAAAACGACGAGACGAATGTATAATGAATATAATGTGCCAGTGCACACATGTCTTGAAGCGACCGTGGCCAATGGGCGCGAGTCACCGAGACAGCAGACACACTGAGTGGAACTACAGTTGAATCGCTCATAATGCATAGAGTCGGGACCTGGCAAATCGTAATGCATTACTACAGATATGCAAGACAACAATGCGTGACTATGTGTGACCCGTGATGTCGTGCACCGCCACAGGCTTATCCATCACGATGACTCGCTACGCCATGCTCAAAGAGCGTTGTCTGCCTTGCGCTGGCAAACTCCCGCCTCTGTAAGCATGCACGAAAACCACGAAGTGTTGCCGACAAAGCCAAATCCTCTCCCTCACCATACTCCAATAATTTCTCTGGCTCAGGAACCTGAAACATCTCAAATCTCACCCACTTCTCCTTCAGCATTGGACCTGAAACAGTCTTGGCCCTCTGATCCATGTCTTGTACCCAAAGCACCAGTGCACGCTCAACATCTGGCCTAGTCACAACTCGAGGCCTCTTGGATGACAAGGCTGCAGGGTTGTCATTGATGCGGATCTCCATTTTGGAACACTCTCGTAGTTTACATGATAAGGTAGATTGATTGAAGACTAGGGGACCACCTTCTTGACACGTTCGGAAATGCTCCACGATATCAGCCTGAGAAGTGCGTGGATGAGCATCAACATAAGCACTATTAGACATCGCACCAGGCACCAAGATCCAGATTCAGGCATGATGTCTGGTGGCTTGATGGAGGTAGATACAGTCGACTCGTCTTCAGTGCACTTGTGTCATTTTTCAGCATGATCGGTGGGTTTATTGCAGGGCTTCTTTGTATGGAGCATCGTGCCGTTGGTCCTCAGGAGAGTTCCCAGCGTGAAAATTGCAAGTCATGGGGGTTCCAGTCAGTGACACCTGCCTATTTTAGCTCCGTCATAATGCATATTTTACAATGAGCTTTAATGTATTATGCGTTATGCAAAATATACTGTATTTTGGGTGCGCCCAACTCGGGACCCATGAAAAACCAATGCATTATGAGCGATTCAACTGTAGTAAATCATGCTCTATGGGGTGACTATGGGTACAATGAAAAGTGCCGATGATTGAAAGGCGAACCACAGTAAATACTATATGGTAGTCTACACCGTGGTGTACACAACTAGTAGTGCTATTGAGAAGCTCAAACAGGTTGAGAGGCTTGCACGGGCTTTGGACAGGTTTTTGAAAAGTGTAAACACTCATTGAGATGTGAACGTGGACTATACAAAAGTAGCGCTAAGTAACAAAACTGTCAAATAATAGCTACACATCTATAAGGATGGACTGCACACAGGTATATAGATACTCTCGAAATATTGTAACATTTCCCTCTGTCAGGGACGTAGCAGAGAAGCCCCGAAATGTGGCAGCAACCGTAGCTAAAATCCAGATGCCACAATCATAGGCATTGCTTTGCAATGGTGTCATCTGTATAATTAAGCATGGGATGTTGGCAAAGCATTGTTGTACCTACCGTGATAGGATAGCAAGTCCAAGGCTGAAGGTCCAAGTGGAGTCCGTGTGTACTACTTGCGACAGTAAGCAAGCGGGATATGAACCTCATAATTTCCTGTAATGGATGGTTACCGAAAGCCGAGGGAGAAGTTTAAGGGCACCTACTTTGACATTGCTTCGCCAAGGCTTCTCTTTGGCAAGACTGTCAAAGAGCCGAAGCTCGTGACGAGCGAAGTCAGCAATGCAAAGGACCCAATGGCCTGGGCGGTAAACTGGAAGAATCCAAGTATCCCTAGTCCAAAACTGGGTATGCTTCATTGCTTGAAATAGTTCCTGGTCTGACTTGTAGCAAGAACGAGGAAGATCAAACATAGAAAAGATTGCGAAATGGTGCGCTTAGAGTGGATTTGTGGCATGTAAAAGCAGCGGTATACAACCATTTACACAGACGTCATTGATACAAGAGGTTGGAGACGCCAGCATTGTGACATCCTGTGGTTCAAATAAGCGGCGTTGAACTGGCAACCTGTTATCATGTGTAGGCTGTGTGTACAATGACGGCGATGTTGGGTCAACGGTGAAATGCTTCAAACACTCTCGTCAGTAAATTTTTCATCACAAAACTATATGAATACCGATGGGACACTCCACACAATCGTTGCTGATATCCGAGTCATATCCCACTTGCTGAGTTCATCACTGTCGTAGGGATTGTCGATACCTTCTGAATTGGCTGCGATGTAGTCAAGCACTACCAGATCTTCCGGTTCGATGGTCTGATCAGCCAAGGCTCCGAGGTCAGGACAGAGACTGGTTTGCTGTTCTTCCGAGGTCGAAGTATCCGGAATATCAAGAATTGCTGGGGTGACCCAACTTAGTGATATCTCAGAAGTGCCCCTAGTTATTTTTGCCGCCAACAAAGAAGCTTCCTGTGTGCATGTATCAAAGCGGCATCTTGAAGCAAGTGGATTTGACCAGTGGTGAGGCAAGGCTAGGAGCTGCTCACGACGCTGTTGAAGGGGAAGGCAAAAGATTGCATCTGACGATACTCAGAAGTAGTCACTAGAGCTGGAATATACTCACTTTCTGGAATACGAAGTGCAAGTTCCACTGTTGCAAGCTCATTGCCATACCACCGGCAGAGATTGTCAGCTTCCATTCCTAACCGTCGTCGTTCTTCAGCTTTGTCATCCATCCAGCGTGGGATCTGTCCCACTGATGGTGAAACCCAAACGTCTTCCATCAATGATTTGTCGCTTTGAAGGTCGTTAAGCTTGGTAGGGAGGGGCTTGGGAAGCAGGATCAGCCAGTTAGGATCGTGGAGATCTTCAAGTTGTGTGCAGTACATGTTAAACTTGCGTATGGCAGCCATCAAAGCTGGCTGGCGCTTGGCAATCGCCTTTCGAGTACGCTGGTGAAGTTTCATCCCTGCGCATAGTTTAGGACATGCTGAAGACAGATAAGAAACGCACCGAGAGCTTTCTGAGCACCTCCAACTGCTTGATCCAGCTTGTCCCACTCGAAAAAGCTCCCGATTGCTCATTTGCGTATATTGATCTTGAGATCACGAGCTAATAAGAGAGTGCGCACAAATTCAAGATCAATATCTTTTAGCTCCGGGAATTTCTCAGTTATGTCGAGGGAAGTATAAAGCGCCTCAACTTTGCTCATCAAGAGGTCATGAGTTCGTTCCAAGCTTGCCAAGGCTTCAACTGTGTCATCAGAAATAAGCTGATTTTCGATTGCACTCTTTGCTGATTGAATGGACTTGGCACTGGTGTCGATGTCGGCCTGGAGTCCGAGAACGGTATCCAGCTCTTTCTTTAGACGCACTGGTGCATCTGACATTCCATGAGTAACGGATAATGGAATAGTAATTAACTAACAGGGTCAAATAACTTATGAGCACGAATAGAAAGCTGAGACTCTTTTTGGGAAGCCCACTGACATCGGAGTTCTTCAATGGTAATCCCACATTCTTCGAGGTTGTCGGCTGCTGCTTTGCCCTGGTCATGCACTCCCCACTGTAGACGGTGTTTGATCCAATCGCCTAGGTCTTTACGCATTTCTAGGCCGATTGCTGCTGCATGTCGATCAAGAAGCCAAATGCGGCATTGTCACTGTAATAAGTTTGTGAATTAAATAGCACGTTTGGAATATTACTTGTGAATCCTACTGAAGATGAACGTTCAATCCCGATCAACTTGATCATGCGTGACCAAAGATGCTCAGTGCCTTCACCATCTGACAGGCCAAGACCCACTGAAATACGTGGATTGTAGACAAGTTGACAGGCCCACTCATGGCCATAAGCGTGCATAGCCATGGTAGCAAAGCGTAGCCGCATCGTGATTTGCGGGGGCAAAATGTCATACTAGAAAAATATGATCGATGGCAGTGTACCACAAAGATAGGTGCGACAACTCACCTTGGACAAAGTCCATTCCAAGGTACATCCAACGTCATACAAAACAACAACAGTAGCAGTCAGCGGTAACAGTGAAAAAAGGTGATCGATCAAGGCCAAAGAATATTTCTGTTGCTCCCCGGGTGTGTCAATGTTAGCAAAAAACAATGGAATATCATGGCGGCAAATGAGCACCATGAGCCCTGTGTCATCAAAACTCTCCATGGAGGCTTTCTGCTTCTTTCCATCAGCCACCTCATAAGATGATTCACACAAATCCAGTGCTTTGTCAGGAACCAAGGGTCTTCGCAATTTTGCCAGCTTTTTCCGCTGTGCCTCGACATGAGTTCCCATGGAGTCCACACGATTCTTCAGAAGGAAATACGTAGGACTGTAGAAAACTGGACAGTCACCCGAAGAGCGGCGATGTCGGTGGTGAAAGTTTCTATCTGTGGCGACGTGAATGTCACCACCATCACTGAGAAGCCTGCCAAAAGTACTCCTGCCAAAACAAGCAGGACAACGTTGAATAAGAATCCGGTCACAGGCCCCAGATGTTAAAGGTGTGAAGGTTGAGGGATGGGGTGTAGATGGTGTTTCTTGGAGCTTGTGAACATTGGCATTCGGTCTAGTAAGTCTCGAAGGTGTCGAGGGTTCCACACTGTTGTTGGTCTTTGCTGTTTGAACTTCATCACAACACTTCTGCATGGCAGCCTCCATACGATCCTCAACTGCTACTTGTAGTATATCAAACCACTGTACAGCGAATCCGAGGCCCCGCCTGAAAGGCTCCTGTACAGCTTCATTCTAAGAGGCGATTAATGGGACAAAACATCTCTATATACTCAAAGCCCTTACATTCTTGCCAACCATCCGATAACCTCGTTGAACATAAAACATATGCAGTGCCGATGAGAGCATGTTAATCGCGTCACATGACTGCTCAAACAAGCTGCGGTAGAATGTAAGTAGTTCAATGCCAGCAGCCATGTGGGGTTGAGACGGTGCTGTGGGGAAAAGGCCATAGTGAATAAGTACTTGAGGAATTGTGGAGCATTCGTAGCCCACGGCTTCCACAGAGGTAAAACCTGTGCATTGGTTCATTATTATACTCTGAGCGAGCACACTGAGTCATGACTTACGATCAAATAACAAGGCGAGAATTGTAGTAGACTTTGAATGGCAGTCACCGCTGCGGCGGCAAAGAGAGAGTGAGCTGGGAACCGGCGGAAGAGGCTTGCCGAGTGTTTGGGACATATAACTGAGGTATGGCGAGATAAGTGTTGGAATCAACGCTTGCCAATTTGCGCTCAATCGTTGTGCTGGCGGGTCAGGGAGAACACGACGACCCAGTGTAACGATAGGATATTCCTCCAGGGTACAAGCAATATCATCATCCCCACCTATGTCACCGTTACCAGGCACGTCATCATCCCTTGAGCTAAGATCATCGAGGGCAAGATTGCAACCATCGCCAGTCTGGAATTCATCTACAGGAGGAGCACTGACATTAGATGGCAGAAGTTGTGCCCTCCCTTCCAGCTCTTTGAGGTGGGAAAGTAAACGACAACGCTTGATTGCATGGCCTGCGATCTCAACTAACGTTTGCGTTTTGGTTTTGTCTCGAGGGCGCTTGGGACTTTCAAAGTGGCGGCCAAGTCCCTTCGTAACCGACTGAGCAGCTCATGTTGGACGTTTGGGAGCCATTGGGACGAATGAACATAGGGATATAAAATAAAATAAAACAAATGAACAAATAGAAGACTCAAAAGGTGCATGTGCGCACCGAGGTCCATGCGTTGATGCAGAGAGGCTCGGGCGGGGCATTGAAGAGCGACATACGAGGCATATAGGATGTCCCATAGGGCCCACAATGAGCCAGATACGGTGCTATGAGGAGGCACAGGAGAGGTCCCATAGGACGATGAAGGAAGCGCCTACAGGGTCCCATGGGAGATCAGGCCAAAATGTGAAGAGGAACAATGGTGGCTCGAACGAGGCCCATGAGGAAGCAGAAAATGGGGGGACCAGATGAGGATTACTGATGAGGCCTGGACGAGGTCTGAACGAGGTTCATATGAGCGCTAGATACTATTTAGGAGAAGAGGCACTGACGAGGCTGGATCAAAGAGACCCATTGCCACCTACATACAAAGGAAACTTGTCTCTCAGACTACTATTGCCTCCGAAAAGTGCTCCCTGAGGTGGTTCCACACAAAATCTATTCTACTAGCACAAACTCTTTATGCATCGCCCCTGGACAGTGACTGGCAATATGGGCATTATGACACAGTGATAGCGAATACTAATCATTCATGCATATGGCTGACAAGCAGCATGAAAGGTGAGTAGGTTTTTAGTCCATTGCTCACTAATCATGACAGTCAACAGAGCATTCTATTGTACAACTCCAACTTATTTTACGTCCCTTGGGGAAATGCAATCAACAGTGGACATGGGCCAACCAGTTTTTGATGTATGCCCAATGGTTTGACATTATCCCTCAGGTGGGTCCAAGTGGCCGTGATTTGTTAACCCAAATGCATGTTCTCAAGAGAGCGATGCATTCTTCTAGAGATTGCATGGGTGATATCATCTCTCTTACCCATATTTGTTAATGTCATTCTGTGCTTCAGTGCTACCACGGACCCTCATTTGATGATGTTTAATGCTTTAGAACACTCTCATGAATTTCTTCTAAACAAGTTCTTTGATAAGAATATCTATTACACTCTCTCCCTGTAATCATTTTTTATTTTTCTTCTTATATTGTTCATGTAGTACTGTAGTTCCATCAATCAGGGAATGAGCAGGGCAGTGCCTCTGCTTGTCATACTTGGACATGTCGCAGTTTTTTTTCTGTCACATCAAACTATGTGGTACACCTCATACTATGTTACCTCCTACTCAACAATTCTGCACTATAGATGCTGTATATAAGCCTGGTTCTTATCCAGTCCCCAAGACTGGTTGCTCTATCAATACAATGATCAAAATTACTGCTCAGGAGCTCGACAATGCCATTGTCTATGAGTCAGACAAGTCACTTTATTCAAGATTAAAATTGGGTTATGCTCTTAACACTATTCTCAAGGATTTTTCTGCACATATCCTCACCCCTGAATCCCTGTCTGTTTCTCATGAAATCTTTGAGAAATACTACCCCTTGTTTCTCATCAACCACACTATGCAGACAGTCTCTCTCTATGATTAGGCCACCAGAAAGTGGAACTGGCCTATGCTTTTGGAGAATGCTGCCTTGGCGGAAGCTACCAAGGCCATAGATCATGAATCTGACCCCACTGGCTGGGCAGAAGTCCTTGTGACTGCATTTTTCAATACTGTCACCACCGCTATGGCCCCACACATAAAGTCACAACTAAAAATGAATGATGGGCAGACTCCAGTGCCACACTGCCACTGGTTGGGGTCTTTTGGTAACTGCAACCTACAGGGTGCTTCTGGCAGTGCTGGCACCTATGACTGCCACCTGAATCTTATCCTGGTAGAATCTGCAAACTATGCCATCTAATCCCTCTTGTGGGTGAATCTCATAGTACTTGCCAAGTACACAACTGAGAAATGGACTCACTTCAGCTATCTGACTAAAACTCTTTATACCAAGTCCTACCTTGCTTTTCTTGGCCAGCCTTGGTGACATTTTATTCTCTGTATATCTCTATGCAAACAAGAGATCTGTACTCATATATATGACTGCTCTGGAGTTTGCATTAGTTGCCCTTTCGACATCCATAAAAATCTGCAGTAATTTCTCAACCTCATTGCTGCTGTTGTGTTTGCCAACAGACCTTGTGTCGACTTTGATCCTACAATCATTATACATCCCTCTCCTGAAGAAGAGGCAAGAGTCCTGACAGGCATTATGAAAAGGAAGGGCAGAGTCTTGGCAAACATTGATGCCAGAATCATGCTCAGTGTTGACATACCACCTTCAATGACCTGTGCAGATCCTCCCATCAATATCACTTAGTCTGCCATTACTTTGCTACTCCAAATTGGGCAGATCAAGGTGAAGCAGAATTTATATGATATAGTCAAAGTTCTCTTCTTGTTGCCAGGTTTTTTGGGATGGGGCACTATCATTTACCTTGTTCACTGCCAAAGTGTGGCATATATCATCAAGGACCATTGGGTCAAGAATGTAGGGAATGAGAGAGTAATGATGGAGGCTATGAAGGGGGTCTCTGGGGTGTTGACTATAGTGGAATATTGCTGAGTGGAAATATTGGAGAATATAGTCAACAGGACCACTCAGTATCATGAGGAGCAGCATTGCAAGAAGATGAAGGATGACAGGATACATTTCCAAATGGTCATGGATCCATGTGGACGATCCATACTGAGTTTCCAGTCAGTCCATGAACTTATACAATGTGTCAGAGATGTCCTGCAAAGTAAGTACACAGCTTCTCTTTTTTATTATCAACTCAAGTTCATGTCATGTTTAGTCCAAGCAGAAGCTGATGGGAGAAAGATCCTTCATCATGACACCAGTCCTTCTAATATCCTCATTGAAGACCTCAAGGATGGGGTTCATGGAATGCTGATTGACTGGGAGTTTGCCATGGAGAAGACAGTCAGAGAGAGGTATAGTGTAGGTGGCATGGTAAGTGATGTTTGTCCACACTTTAAGTCTTTATTCAATTGTGTGTAGGGTACCATTCCATTCTTGTCGATATCACTCTTAGCACAAATTTCTAATGAGCTTTGGAGCTGCACAACAAAGGCTTTTTGCAAGGATACTTTGGTAACATTCAGCACTGATGTAGACTTCACCATTAAATATATGGCTGGAGACAACATTGAATCTCTTTTCTACATCCTAATTTGGATCACGGTGCTCTATGATAGCCCTGGCAGACAGGAATGAGAGGATTTTGACTTTCACAACTCTATCCTGGCAGACTGGATGGAGAGTACGATCAACAACAACTTGGCCATGGCACACCATGCCAAAGTAGCTTTGATCTTGGAGGATTTCAACTTTGCAGACTACATGGTACATTACTTCCATGTTCTGATTCCACTCCTTGCAGAATGGCACAAATACTTCTGATTAGACAAAGGAAGATCTGTGATAAGGTCACAAGAGATCTACTGGAAGAGATGAGAGGTGAGGGATTTAATTAGAGAGAGAGGAGAGACAGTGAAATGGGTGTTGGTTTTATTTTGCTGGCAGTGGATGCAACCCTTGATATAGAGATGGACTTGGGTAGTGAGGCTGGGTCACCAGAAATCATGGGCAACAAGTTGATGGGTTTTAAGATAGCCAGGATGGCCAGCAGAGGGGTGGTCATAAGTGCATGTAATAACTGTGAGGTGGTCTGATTCAGGGACATCGACACAGTTATGGTAGCAGAGGAGGTTTCTCTGAATTGCCAATCAGAGAGGCAGTTACAAAGGTTAGAGGCAGTGACAGTGCCCTCAAGGTCATTGTGAAGGCACAAGTTCATTGTGGGCAGAATGTTTCTGGAAGAAGAGTAACTGCTTGATTATCTGACTCAGAGGAGAGGCAGTCTGGGTGGTGGGAGAGAGCATCAGGACCAGAAAGCAGGGAATGGGGACATGGGTCATCTTGAGATCAAAATCTGCAAGATCGAGGAGCCAACATGCCTATTAGTGGTTGAGATTCTGTGGTCGATGAAAGTATGTCAGGATTTTGTGGTCAGTAAAGACCTGGATGGGGAATTGGGAACCATGAAGATAGTGACACCAAGACTTGAGAGCATGGATGATGGCTAGGAGTTCTCTATTGAAGATGTCATAGTTTCATTCTGTGGAAGAGAATAACTGGGAGAGATATAAACAGGTGTGCCAGTCTCCATTGGAATCAGTTTGTAGGAGAATTGCCTCCATGGCATCTCGAGATACATTGGTGGCCACAGTAAAAGGTCAGGAGAGGTTAGGGAGGCAAAGGATGTGGTGCGAGAGAAAGAGCTTCTTGAGCTCATCAAAGGATTGCTGGCATTGGGATGTCCAAAGCCAGGCTGCAGTTTTCTTTGTCAGATTGATGAGGGGATGAGTGACATCATAGTAGAATGGGATGAATTGCCAGTAGAAATTGGCAAATCCAAGGAAGGAGCACATATCTTTGACTTTCTTTGGGACTGGCTAAGAGGTGATGCCATCAAGTTTAACAGGGTCCATAGTGAGTTCTCTGTGTTTAACAATCATTACAAGATATTCAACCTTGGAGGTGGTGAATTTATACTTGCTGAGATGTAGATGGAGGTCTAATTTCATCATTCATTGGAGGATGTGGTGGGTTCTTTCTATGTGAGATTCATTATCTGAGAAGATAAGGAGGTCATTCATATAAATGATGAGCCATCCTTCAATGATCATATAATGGAACAAGTTATTCATAAATTGTTGGAAGGTTGAGGGGGAGTTGTTCATGCTGAAAAACATGACCATGGGTTTGAAGAGGCCCTTGTGGGTGATAAAGGCACCCTTCCATTGGTGCCCATCCTTGATGTGCACATTGTTGTACCCCTAATGGATGTCGAACTTGGTGAAGACTTTTGCTCCTTTGAGCTTGTTGACAAGGTCAGAGATGAGGGGTAGGGGGTAAGTGTCATAGATGGTACATATGTTTGTTTAGGTACCTATAATATTGGCATGGGCAAAGCTTTCCATCCTTTTTTTAAAATGAAGAAGAAAGAGGAGGCTTGGGGAGATTTAGATGGGCAGATTTTCCCTGAGCAGAGGTTTTTCTCGAGGAAGGCTTTGGCTGCCTTTTGCTCCTTGGAGGACAAAGGGTAGATTTTCCTGATCTTTGAGACAAAGGATTCATTAAGGTTGATTTCATGATCATAGGGATGAGATGGGGAGAGGGATTCGCAGTCCTTTTCTTTGAAGACTTTGGCGAAGTCAGAGTACTCTGGAGGTAGAATAATATCTTGGGTTTGTGTTCCCACTTTTTCCACAAGTTTGGTAGCTTCAGAGTAGCAGGCAATAGTGGCTGAGGGCACGATATAAGGTCCTCCTCGAGTGACATGGTTGATTAAGTAATGGCTGAGGATTTGATGTTGCCATTGTTACTTGGATTGGATGTCCAGGTTTGCATGTAGGTGTCTGTGGGTTTGGGGCATGGTGTTGATGCACTGAATTGAGGTTTTTCCAAAGTTTTGTAATGGGGGGGCACAGTAGTGGAAGTCATGTCACTTTTGATCAGCAACATAGGCATGGTGTAGGTCTGCAGATTAATTCAAAATCTCGGAGATGGTGATAGTTTGCTTTTTCCAATTGATAGTGGGGCAAGACAGAGCCAGGAGAGGCCATGGATGATGTTTTCCTTGCTACAGTTCATGAGGTAGAAGAGGACCTTTTAGGTAACCCCTTTTCTGACAGAGATATAGAGTTCAATGGAGAATAGAATATCTTTATTCGAGTTCATGGACTGATCCACATTGCAGATGTGAATTGGCTGAGCAAGAGACAAGAGGTGTTCTTAATCCAATCATCAATGGTCGAGAGGACAGTGTCCATAAGGTACACCTTTTCAGAGAGTGAGGAGGAAATCCCTGTAGAGAAGTAGTAGCAGATTGTGGCTGCCTCTCTGAGCCCAGCAAGGCTGACCTGGTTGTGAAACTCAGAGATATACTGCCCAAGTGAGGGCTGGAAGGTTCTGTCACACCATTTATTGATGTGATATGTGGTGAACCAGGTTAGAGCATTGGTGGCAGTGTTGGGGCTTTCAAAGTGGGCCTTGAACTTTTTAACAAACTCATCCCAGGATCCTAAGGTCATATTTGTATCTTGCATGCTTTCTTCGGTAAATGTATCAGCCCAGATGAGGGCATTTCTATCATTCATGGAGGATAAGGCAAAACCAATTTTCTTTTCATCAGTGGAGTAGATGTCAATATTAACAGGAGGTATCATTATACAGATCGAAGCCAGGGCATGGCATCACATTGCTTCCCAGAAAAGGACTTGGGTTGGGTGAGATGGAGTTCAGTGGGTTTCGAGAACATGGTGGGAGATGAGGATTGGGGCTAAATGGTGATGGGGGTGCTGTTGGAAGGCTTTCTGAGCTAGTGCTGTGGGGTAAGGTGGACCTCCAGGAGAAGAATGTTGTGATGGGAGGTGGGGGTGGGCAGGGATGCTGCTTCAGAGGTAATGGAGGGGCTGAAATGGCTACAATCTACAATAAGGGTAGTTACATTCAGAGAGCTTGAGCCTTTTTTTACAACAGGCATGGGTAGCATCAGCCATAGATTTGAAGTGCAACCTAGAGCTGCAAGACAAGGATAAGGGGCAAAGGTTCCAAGTATAATGCAAGGTAACCGGTCACCACTCCACCTAGGTGAGTATGTAGCAATGTCAAAGATGATGACAGAGTATCCTCGAGTGAAGATGCTGCGAGGCCAAGAAGGTTATTAGGGAGAGCAGAGGGGAGCAAGAGAGTCAAAGACACAATAGATTGCTACCTCAAGTAGGCTCAGGCTGGAGATACACTGCTTGTGGTATGCCCTATTTATATATATGAGTCTTTGCACATGGACCAAGCTATACAGTAGCATGATGAGAGAGGGAACTAAAAGAGGAAACTGGAGATAAGGGATAATGAGTCATACACAACATAAAATGAGTCATGAAGCTGTGTATAATATGTAGAAGTACATGGAACCTTGTGGAATGTTCAAGAGATAAGAGATACACACAGCCATGGCACCGACTAATAGAAGGGCTATGCATGTTTAAGTAATACAATGCAATGGGAAATGAAGGCGATGGAGGAAAAAGAGGGGTGAATTATAACACATATCACTTGTACATATATAAAACCCACTGGCAGCAGGAGTTTGAACTTTTCTCTCTGAACTCACTTGACAATATTTGATGATACCAAAGGTAAGTATACTGATGAGGGGCTTCCCAGCCCTCAAACAGGTTATAAGCCTCAATAAACAGTTGTGTGGAATTTCCACTGCCCTCATTGTTAAAACTTGCTGCACCTGATTCCATCCAGATGCACAGAATGTCATAGGTTGCTAGTGAGCAGAAATGCCCTAGCACTCACTTGATGTGGCAATGCTCAAGGAGTAACAGACCAAAGGTCATCAGATGTGCAAAAATGCCCTGATACTCCTTTTGATGCAGCAATGCTCCAGGAGGAAAGGACCATAAGTTGCTAACATGCTGAAATGCCTTAGCACTCCTTTGGTGCAGTAACACTCAAGGAGTAACAACCCCTTCATTGTCTTTTGACAAGGAGAGACTATGTCTCTTGAGTTCAAAGGGCTCTGAGTATTCAGTAATGCAGCTCACCTGCTTCCTTTTCTTCATTTGAATTGGTAGATATGCTGATGCTTATTTCCCAAAGACCTTTAAGCATGTCCTCTACCTTCAAATACATCCTGAAGCTTTCCAGTCCCAACTACTGGAAGTGGATATGGGAAATCACTGCATATCTTCACTCTCAGGGACTCTGGAGCAAGGTTCACTGTCCTCACCCTATATGGAAGAAGATGACCACCACTGAATATGGTGCCTCTCTCAAAGTCAACAAGACTTGGGATGAACTTATGGAGGATCAGAAGAAGCAGGTGGATGAATGAGATGACAGTGATGATCAGGCATTAGGCTGCATCCAGCTATAACTTGAACCCTGGGTTGCTACTTGCTTTTAGAAGCACAATACTTCTCAGAAGCTACTCAATGAGCTTAAGCCCAGTACAATGTCTCCTCCATCACTTTTGCCTATCAGAATTCAATACCATATTATCTCTTTCCATTCCAGAGAATAATAATCCTGCCAGCTCATTTACTAAACTCACAGCTCTCTTCAATGGTCTCAAGGAGTATGGGCATGCTGTTCTGGATGAGATCCAGCTAATGCTGGTGCTCTCAAAACTTCCAAAGTATACAGACTTTGCTGTCTAGCTGCTCACATACCTCTGGAGATGACTCTGATATGATGCTTAACAATGCTGAATGATGACAGTTGCTGCCTGGCAGCAACATGTCTCCCACCACAAGCCTAGTGAGCACACTACTGGTTGAGGTCAACAGGCCAATAAGATCTCTGCCATCAAGTGCAAGAAACAGGACTCCAAATTCTCAGAACAGCAGGAGACCTTCTCAGAAGGACATGAAAAGAAGCAGCATCACCAAGAGAAGTGCTTGGAAGGCTCAGAAGTGAAGCAGAAGCAGTGCCAATGCAAAGAAAAGGGCAAGGCTCATGTATGTACATAAATGATGCAGAAGAACCCTTCTTTACCTTCAATAACCTTGCACAGGAGCACATTGTGATCTCTCCAGCAGTGCCTTCATCCTATTCCACTGTCATTGATCACTGCCATCACTTTCACACTTCAGGCATCACTCACTATGGACTATCAGCATTTTCTTATACCATTGCTGCCATTGACCTCTCAAGATTGATTGATGTGACTCCTACTACCCAAACCATCAAGGCCTTGGACCCAATTGTCTCTAACCACTTAGATTGGTCTAATGACATTCCATCTTCCTCTCATCCATCTATCCTGGAATGGATTGAGGAGACAAGTCATCTTACCCTCACAGAATCTACTTTTCTTGCCACACTTGATGAGAAGAACAAGGTGACTGTTGAAGATGTTGACATGATGGAGAACAAGTACCTCTCACACTACTTTGACCTTGAAGAAGCTGTGGATGACTGGTATGTGCTAGAATCCTTTTGTCCATCCTACTCTGATACACTTTTGCATATGAAATCTATCTGTTCACAGAATATCAAAATTAGTAGTGTTGCATTTGCATCAGTTGTAGTAGATATATCAGACAATGCTACTACTTTACCCTATTCTATGTGTGATAACTGTAGAAACATGAATCAGAAAGGTAAAGATAAAGCAAAGGATGATGAACATGACCATACACCAAAAGACATGTGGCTACTTGACTCTGGAGCATCATCTCACTTCACAAATGACAAAAGTGATTATACTCTGAGTATCAAGAATTTAAGTTGCCTACATTCTCCCAAACAACTTCTGGGAAGTCTCCCATCCTTGGAATTGGAACTGTTATTGTCAAATTCAATGGATCACCATTGCAGTTATTACTAGTAATCTATATACCACAGTGTCAGATTAAACTGATTTCAATGGGCACACTACTGAAAGACAACTGTCTCACCCTAAAGACATTGCCCAATCAAATTGAGATCTTTGACAAGTGTAGCAGACAAACAGTCTTATCTTTTCACTCACATGGTACAGACACCATGTACTGGATTCATGTACATCCTCATGCTTGTAAATGATGGCCTCTGTGGACTATGAAATAATGCACAGATGACTTGAACATCCTTCTTAAGATGTGCTCAAAGCTGCTCGGAAGCATACCAAGATTTTCCAGAAGTTGAAATCCCTTTCCAGAACCCAATCTGTCCAAGTTGTGAGCTTGGTAAACAATCCAATGATTCTAACCACCCTTTTCCTCACTTGGAAGTGCATACAAAAGCCTCTTTTGAGTTGTTACACTCCAATCTAAAGTCATTTGAGGTTGAATCATATTATAAGTACAAATACATCATAGTCTTCTATGATGACTATACCTCTTCTGCATGGGTTACCCCAATCTGGTCTAAGGACCAGACTCTTCAGGTCACCAAGAAATTCATATCCTTTGTGCAAACTCAGTATAATGCACAGATCAAAGAATGGAAAAGTGATGCTGGCAGAGAATACACCTCCGAAGCTTTTACAGAGTACATGCAAGATAATAGGATATGCATTCACCAATCTGCCTCTTATGTATACCAACAGAATGGATGTGGAATGCCTAATACATACCCTTATGGATAAGGCACAGGTAATGCAGTTACATGCTTGCCTTCCCTCAAACCTCTGGGAATTTTCAGTACAACATGCTGCATACATATACAATTATAATGGCATGCCTTCAATAGCACACTCCCCATGAATTGCTCAAGGGGGAGAAACCATCAATTGCACATCTACCTGTTTTTGGTTCCAGTGCCTATGTACACATTCCAGCAGAAACCTGCAGTGGAAAGCTGAAACTCAAATCCCAGCTAATAATTTATCTCGGAACTGCTGTAGAACATGGTAGCAAGTGGAACTACTTATGTATTTCTTCACCCTAACAATGCTTTGCATACATCTGCACATGTGGTTTTTGATAAGAATCTCTTTCCAAGATGTTCAAAGGCTTCTCCTCATAAGCCAGTTAGTCATCCATCATGTCTTGATACACCCCATGATCATGATGATGAGTCTATGGATTCTTTATCTGATGAGGACACAACTGACTACCAAGAATGTCCAAATTATTGCCCAGAAGTCCTGGAACCCTTAGAACACTCAAAACATGATGTTAGTAATCCAGAAGATGAGACTTTCGACCCAGAAGCAGATCAAGGAATAGAAACTGATGCTGAAGAACCTCCAAGAACTCCTTCTCCAGTGCCTCCAATGACTCCACCCCCCTCTGCTCCACCTTCTAAGCCTAAGACACCTCATAAATCCACTCATGTGCAGTGCCATCCTCACTGCCCTGGCAATGTCTATGGTGAAGATTATCACTCACTTGACCAACTTGAGGCTCTTGAGTAGAATACTCTCTGGGAGGACCCTGGCCCCTCTCGCTGCACAGTGCCACCACCATTTCCTAGTGTGCTGCCTCCTTCTCCTTCTCCTTCAGAAGATGATGTGAAACATGTTACGATCGGCCCCTTTTCCTTTTCTTTCTTCGCTCTCTTTTGCCTTGTATTACTTAAACGTGCACAGCCTTTTCCTTTGTCAGCGTTCACGGCTGTGCAATTCTCTTATCTCTTATCTCTGACT
>JBBPUL010000055.1:0-50945 GCA_038094675.1 Spongispora temasekensis
TTAGTGTTTAATTAGTATTTGATTAGTATATTTGGTTATGTTTGGTTATAGCCTGGTTAGTGTATTTGGTTGTGCTTGGTTGTATTTGATTATGGTATACTGGACCATAAGTCTCTACTAGCCTATACAAGTCTATACCTCTGTACAAGTCTGTATCTCTATACAAGTCTGTACCTCTGTGTGAAAACCAGTGTTTTACTGATGGGTATTCAAACTCCTATTGAATCCAGCATTGCTGAAACACCTTAAGTAATCTACAGCATGTGAACTATTACTCTACTGATACATACATAGGTCCATCATTCAACACTTCTCCTTGCTAAATATATATATATGCACATATATTCTTAGTACTTACTTCAGCCTGTGCTTAGAGTGACAGAGCCTGGCTCATGATTTTGCAGGGCCCCAGGCCTTCCAAGCCAGGCTGTGACACCACTAAGCAGCATATTGTCTTTGTATATTAGTTGTTACACACAGCAATCCACTGCTACAGTATTGTACTGGTCAACATTTTCAGTTATGTATCATGTCCATCATTGGGCCTGCTGCTAGTTAGTGTTTTCAGGACATGTACAGTAAATGAATTAGGGGTTGAAATGCCATGTAGTTTTTGAGAACTGAGTTAAATATGTAAGATGAAATTAGTGAAATAACTAAAATATATGTTGGTGCATACAGTATATTGACTACACTATCACAACATCATATTGGAGCAACTTATAGTACAGTGAGGTGCAAAACTATTGCAATGCCTAACCCCAAA
Organism: Spongispora temasekensis; assembly: GCA_038094675.1. Classification (NCBI taxonomy): domain Eukaryota; kingdom Fungi; phylum Basidiomycota; class Agaricomycetes; order Boletales; family Boletaceae; genus Spongispora; species Spongispora temasekensis. Next base: position 767 of record JBBPUL010000055.1, read on the forward strand.
CCAGGGCATGCAGTGCCTCATAATCACTCATGGGAATTTCACCTTACTTTGGTGGGCACAAATAAAGTACATACCATTGGCTACAACTTTGTCCCCATGGTCATGTGATTTGATTCACACACTCCCAAGATACAACCATTTCAAAACAGCAATACCATTACAATAGTTTTGCACCTTCTGATATGTTGGATATATTATTGGTATAGCCTCCCTTTGCCTTGACAACTGCCTGAACCCTTCTAGGCATGCTCTCTATCAACTTCTGACACTCCTCAGCTGGTATACCCTCCCAATCAACCTGAACTCTCTCACACAATTCATAAATCCCCTTAGGAGAGGATTCATGATCTGCTAGTCTCCTTTTGAGGTAACCTCAGAGATGCTCAATGGGGTTAAGGTCAGGAGACTGTGCAGGACATACCATGATATGAAAATTCTACTCCTGAAGCCAGTCCTTCACCTTCTTGCAAGTGTGCTTGAAGTTATTGTCCTGCTAAAAGATGATGTCAGCAGGATCAAGACCATAAAACTGTAGAGAATCTAGCAGTTCATCCTTCAAAATCTGAAGATAAAGATCTCCATCCATTCTACCATCAATCTTGGTAGCATAGCCAACTCTCTGCCAAGTTATGTATATACCCTCACATCATCAAAGAACCTTCTCCATCACTGAGCCCTTCCCCTGCCTTTTTCCACACCCACTTGCACCCATCTGACCCTAGATAATTGATTTTGGTCTCATCAGACCATACTACCTTCTTCTATTTCTCCAGAGTCCAATTCTTATAAGCATAAGCAAAGTCCAGACAAGCCTTGCAATGCTTGGCTGAAAGAAGAAGTCATTTTGACTTGACCACAGCTTTCATACCAGTCTTCTTCAGGTGTCTGTGCACTGTGGAAGTAGAGAGAGGCTGGGTGACTATATTGGTGAGTGCCTTAGTCACCTGAACAGCATTCTCTGCCTTTCCAGAGGAGATGAGATGAATGGCATGATGGATATTGGCAGAGGAAACCTTGGATGGATGCCCTCCAGCAGCCTTCTGAAGCTTAGAATGCTCTTTAGAGTGTATTCTGGATATGCTAGACACATGAAGACCAATAGAAGATGCAATGGAGTTGGCAGATTGACCAGCATCAAGCATAGAGAGGATGATGTGTTTCTGAGTAGAAGAGATGGATTTCATGATGGTTGTGGTTGGAAACAAAGATGTGTGTGAACTATTTTGAACTCAGACATGTTCTTACTATGTGTGTCTTTGTTTGTACGACCAAACATAACCACATAACACTTGATTTCAATGTGCTGAGTGAAGGGTGCAAAACTATTATAATGGTATTGCTGTTTTGAACTGGATGTATCTTGGGAGTGTGTGAACCAAATCACATGACCCTGGGGACACAGTTGTAGCCAATGGTATGTACTTTATTTATTCCCACCAAAGCAAGGTGAAATTCCCACAAGTGATTGCAGGGCAGTGTGCACCCCAGTTTGGGGTAAGGCATTGCAATAGTTTTGCACCTCACTGTATCTCTTATCTCAGATCTTGGATCTCGATCCAGATCTCAGGGCCAGGTAAAGGCTATGCCTTCTCTTCCATTCTTCCCACCACCACAGCATGTCTACCACATGCCTGTTATCTTGTGATGCTATTCTGGACCCTTCTTTAGTACTTCCTTATGTAGCAGTGCCCTCTGCCCTGGCCAGCCCTAAGCTTGGTCTGTGCATATGGCCTGACAATATATATAGGGCACTGTGGTTAACTGGGTATTTCCCAGCTTGATTCTTGTTGTCCTTCTTCAGTCTTCACTTCTAGTGGCCTAGCCCTAAGTGTAGTCATCATTTAGTGTCCTCTGCTTAGCAAGACATTCAGTTAGGCCTTATCACTCATCCACCTTCTTTTATTATGAGTACCCTTCAACATTGTTCCATGTTTCTGGTATAACCATAGAAGGTGGTTCTCTACCTCATCCTATTGCCTTTTCTAAAGATTGCTGGATTGCCATAACCAAACCCCAGTGTAGACTAGCTCAAAGCATTCCCTTGTGCTGACGCTTCCCCCAATCTTTACACCTACTCAAAGTTAGGTTTGGTGTGTTGCTAGTTTGCAACAATTTACACACTTGCTAGCAGATCTAGGCCAAGCCTATAACATTTCCTATGATTTTTATTGAGTAACTACATAAGAATGACCTGCCAGCAGGATGAAATTCATGCCAGGGTAAGTTACTAATACATATATATCAACAATACTATTATTTCTCACGTTTTTGCAGTAAAAACCTATACTGAAATTAATATTTATTTGTATAGAGTCAACTATACTAACCAGACACTTTTTCTCTAGTTATTATCTTATGGCCAGTGCATTGACCCAATATATACGTATATAGTATGTATGTATGCATGTATATGGGCCTACTGTAGTTAAAGATTTGAAAGAAGTAATATAGTATTGAAGAAAAAATATGACATTATTAAAAAAAGCCAAATAAATTATAATATCATGCTTTTGTCATGCTTTTACCATAATAGAAATAAAATATTACAATCCAGTTACATTTCAATTTTAACCACTTTGACTGCCTACAATAGATTACAAGATATATGCTTATATATATTATATAAGCTCTTGTATTAACTCTAAGATTAATAAATGAGTTAAAGAATACAGATGTATAACCATTTTTTGTACTTCATAGGGCAGGCATACTATCATACACATATCTGTCAGGTGTGAACCTAAAAAACAGTATGAGGATTTATTAATCAGTTAAATCACCTTTGAAGATTTAAACAGTCATTTCAGGTAAGTTGCAGGAATATAGATCAAGGAGTGCATGCACTTCCTCTATCATCATGCATTCCACAGTCTTTGTTGAGTCATAGGTTCTCATGATTTCATGAGTTGCCACATATGACCTAAGAGGCAGATGAGAGAAAGGTCTCTTCAAGCTTCATGGACATCATTAGTGAAATGAGGCCCAATGGTGTGTTTGGAGTTTTATAACATCTTGATAGGCTGATGGTTAGTATGCCAGAAAGAATGGCATTCAAAAGCCAGCTCAAATCCATGGCTTATATTGTCACAAAAATCCCAAACTCCATGTCAAAAAATTATATTGCATTCTCACAAATGTGAGTCCTGATTTTCAGTTAATGCATTGTAATGCCATAATAATGTAGTCAAAGTGCAGTCAAAATCCCATTTTCATATAATTATCATTTTCAAAGCACATGGGATGGACAATAGATTGTTATAATATTTTGTTCCTATTATGGTAAAAGTGTGACAATAGCGTGACATTGTGATTCATTTTGGCATTTTCTTGACAACTCCTAAAATCTTGTGTTACACGTCTTCATTGCCTAGACACTCCAAGCAGTACACACGAAAAATCGCACTGGCATGGATAGCGGGACCACCTATACAGCATTGTCATAACTTACAACTGAAGCGGCGGATACTGATCGACCAAAGTAAGCAGAACTACAGTTACATGGTGCCTTGCATTGCAGAAAATAGGAACAAAGGCAACAGAAAAATATAGGCTGTGTGAAATCATGCCTGGACACCGAGCGGCGAGGTGAGATGCATCAGAGTTCGTGATATACTCGCGACGTACCAGATATTTGTATGATTTACGATCGTCACAGCGCTCTAGGTATTCTCGCTATAACGTAATTAGCATTAAATACCGCATCTGCACCGGAGCCCTCACATCTATCAACGTCTCGATTCTCTTCTTGATATCTTGCGGGTTCGGCTGGAATCGCGCTGCCAGCTGTTGAGTGACCTCATTGATGAGATCATTGTGGGCCATTTGTTTCCGATCCTTCATTACTCGGACGATACAAGCCTAGAACGCAGAGGGTAGTAAAATAATACCATTCATGTTAGCGCAAGCAATTCCCTACCTCTGTCTGGTATTGCCGTTCCTCGTCGATCCTATCCCTGGTTTCCTTTCGCTCCTCCGTGCTTTCAACTTTGGCAGAAACAGTGCCAATCTTGATTCGTTGCATCGGGCAAGAAAACCCACTGTTGAATGAAAAAGAATCCCCAGGGCTAACGTCCCGGCCGGGCGGGTGTTTTTTCAATATTTTGTATTTTGCACACGCGAGCGATTGTAGATGGCGTTGCAGTTCATGCTCTGGTATTGCCGTCGCCGACTGGATTTCCTGGTGGCCGCGGAGACCTTCAGCGCAAGTCGACCCTCGATGACAGTCGCCGCCCCCCCACACATACCTCATATGTTAAAAGGCCATTGTCTTCCAGGTCCTCAAAGAGGAGCAGAATGATCAACGCAAACGTCGATACGTTCAGATCGTGTTTCCGGGCTTTGAATTGCACGCGAACATCAGCATTTCCTAGGGCAGGTTGCCATGTCAATCTTCGACCTGAATGGCGAGAAAGGTAGTAGTGATCAAACGACTTGCAAGACCTCGACAGGATCTCGGGAAAAACACAGGTGGACGTCGCGTGTGACATCGGCCAGAATGTCGACGTCATTACCGTCACAGATATTTCCAACTCGGGGTGCTGGAACCAAACTGAGTCGAATGTCTGGGAATTATCGAAGCTTGCCTGGCTTACTGGTGCGCTTTGAAGCTGCCGTCGATAACCTTGCATGATCTCGACGGAAAGCTTCATGTCATTAAACATACCCTCCAGCTTTTGTGTGAATTGGTAACCACACTCGACTTTTAGCTTCGCCAACATGCCACGCTCCGCATCATCGGAGACGGATTTGCCCAAAAGCAGACGTTTGGCAAGGTGATTCTTATAGTAACGCTCGAATGCATCCTTTTCAGTGATGTATCTAAAAACTGTGATCGTCTTGTCCAGGACCAAGTCGACCTCAAGGTCAGTTTTCTAGGAGAGTAGTAGTGAAGAGAAACTATAATAAGGGCCAATAAAAACTTACACCTTTAAGGCCCTTTTTGAGGTTTTCGTCAATAAACAGAGATATAAACTCGGGGGCCTTTTCGTTGAGATTGACAAAGTCCTCAAAGGCCTACATGATCACGTTGACACAAAGGAAAGGTACAAGTTAAACCCTGCGACATACCTCGTTCAGGGCACCCTCTATCTCTCGATTGCTTTCAAAACCTTGCTTCCACAATCGGTCAAATTTATCTTTAAGGTCCAGCACATCTTGCACCCATTTCAATGCCACAGGTAAAGTTTGTGCACCCTGAGCACGGGGTTTCCCTTTCCCCTTCCCTTTTGGCCCTGCCGCTGTTGAATCAGCCTCCTCAGCATCTCCTTCAAAGTCTTCCGCAGCATCGGTAGCCACAGACGACTGGTTGATTTCCTTGCCTCTGCGCAAGACCGAGTCTTTAAGCGAACGCCGCAAGGTTGGAAGACCAGTGGGAACTCTCGTGTAGAGTCTGAAGAGGCGACTCAAGTCCTCCACTTTATCCAGGTCGATCATCGAATCTAGTCCCGAGTTAGGCATACTGATCACTATAGACAGATTCTGGGACAATAGATGTTCTTCGAGTGTGCTGAATAATGGGGGCCCGGTTTGGGAATAAAGGTAGTGATGGGTTCTCGATGTCTCCGAGTCGAAACGACCCTCTACCTACACAACTTATCAGCAAGGCGATGATAGGGATGCAAGCACGGAACTAACTCTTCGTAGGTACTCTGGGGCATCACAAGTGGACACCAGTCGCTGTGCCTCGGCTTTGTAGAAAACTTGGCTGGCGGAAAGGATCGCCGCCTCGAGGTCCCTTTTGTAAACGGTCTTCCCTCCCTGATCTACCACGAGCTGGAGGAGCACATCCACAGATTCCTTTACGGCTGACCGGCTGATCACATAGCCGTCTCGCTCAATCTGAATCAGTGTCAGGACGGCGGAGACGACGTGATCCTGTATCGGCGGGCGGATGATGCCTTTTAGAAATATGTCTAAACCCGCATCCCATATTTCGGGTACATGGGTCGATTTTGCATACACGCGGTCCTGGGTATATCCGTCAACGAGGTATGATCTATGCAATACGAACGGAAACAAGGTACCATGTACTTGAGAAGGTCGCGCAATTTCGACATGTTTCCGGTATGGTCATCCCACACCCGTCTCAGTGCACGTAACAACATCTCGGCTTCTTGCCCTTGTTGTATTGGGTCGTTGCTACCGCGGCTGGGAAAAGTGGGTATGATCACCTCCTCGGCGAGTCTTTCGACGTTCTCCGTCACAAGCTGACAAACGCCCTTGTACAACATGGGACCATTCTTATAGAGAACCATGTTATACGCATACCGATAGTTCTCTTCAAAGGAAAGCTTGGACACATTGTGGTTATGGATTTCGCGTATATTCTTCGATAGACGATTCCATGTCTCTTCTGGAGACACTTCCGCATCATGCTAACAGTGTCTTGGTTTCAAAAGCTCGTCTAAATTTCAAGGCGGGCGTACCTTCCGTGGAGCCTTCTGTTAAGACAAGGTAAGCAAGGGTGTGACGCGTTGAAGAAGATCTCGCCACCCACGATTTTAGGCTTACTTGCACGGCGAGCTTCACGAAATACGGTCAGATGAAAGACGGATTTCTAATGCAAGGGACGCACTTGATGCCATCACTCAACGGCGGACAACCTTAACGTGTCATGGTACCAGGCTACTCGCGTAGCATTATTTGTTTACTCTTGTTAGATTCGGAAGCCTTTGCCAAATAAACCGATCGACTCCTAACTAATGCTATGAAACCACCTGAGAACGGGACGCCTTCACAAACTCAGAAAAGTATTTCCGGAATGCTTTGTTGTCCAAATCCCGGAGCTTTGTAGTAAACTCCGTCGCCATATCCGGAGGCCAATTTTGTGATGGCAGAAACACATTCATAAAAAAATCATGAGCTTCCGCGCCTCTCGTTTTGCACACAACCTGTAGAAAATTAGCAATTTCCAGTAGCACCTTTTATGAATAAGTTCAGAATCCAGTCGTCTGCAAGTATACTAGCATTCGGCTCACCGTAAGCATCTGTCCATCTTTCGGATTAAACTGAGGAGATGATAGAACAGCAAACGCCGCGGGAACTAATCGCTCATAAACGAATCGTTCGAATCCAGGCAAAACTTGGGGTCCGATCGCATTTCCATCCGTCGATGTTAGTTGCGGACTGCACCAGACTTGCACGCAGCGCCCAAAGAAAGAAAACGCAGACCTTTGGCTGCTCGAGTCAGAGATGTCCTGTGCGAACTGACAGACACTTTCAAGCAGAGGCTCTAATGCGTTCCTATTCCCTATCAGAAGCAGTCAGCTATGTCACGTTGTGATGATAAGGGAGCTCTTACTTCCGGAAATGAATACATCATGGAGATCAGACGATATTACGTTGGCAAGAAGCGTTAGATATGAACGTTTCGTATCCACATGGGCCAGTAAGTCATCCGTACCAGCAGCCGGCTGGGACAGGAGCTGCGCAATGTGAACATTGAGCGGCGCCAGAAGCTCGTCCAGGACGGTGAACATGTCTTTCTACATTACCAACTTTGAGTAATCATCCATCCACGTCAGCTGGGATTACTTGCCTGGAGCTTGTGAATAAGTAAACCAATAAAATTCATAAAGTCGACAAGTTCCGACGGCTCGAAATGAACAAGAAGATTCGCCATCAGTGGCGGGATGAGGTGTGTTGCATTCGACCCAGTAGTCGCTATGATTCGAGCGAATGCGTGTCGGGTCTGTGATAAGACTGTCAGTTAACAATGCCTCAAAATGAAAAAAAGAAAGGTTTACCGCATCCCGCACGCACTTGATTGTGTTCATAGCTTCCAGTGAAAGGAGGATGCCCCGCGCAACTTGTCTAAATATCTCCAAGGGCGCGAAGGTGTATCCTTCTGGAACAGGGGATGGGTAATCTGGGAAACCCTTTGCAATGTTTCCGAGCGCCATGATGGTATGATGAATCCGCAGAATAGGTATAACGTCTCTGTCCCCCTTCACCGCCGAAATATTTGTCGACAAGTCCTGCAACAGAGGAGTGACAAATGAGAGGAGTAAATTAGCTTGCTGTTCTGTAGCTTTTGATAGCAATGAAAGGAGGGTGCCAACAGTCTCGAAGGCATAGAGCTGTGAATCGAAAACCCCAGGATTCTTTATGGCCTCCGTGAGCGGATCATCTTCTGGGCTTTCGATCTTTGGTGCTTCGACGGTGATAACTAGAAGGTCCCGAATACTTTCAAGTAGATTGATAGCGAGTTCGAGCGAGACGTCATTCCGGCATTCCCTGATGAATTTGTGGAAAAGGTAGAATACCCGGCATCGAACAGAATCATCGGCATTGTGGAGTCCCCTTTGGAAGAAAAACCTCAGGAGCCGATCTAAATCGACATCATATCACTCACCGGTTGCTCACTAAGGCCTCCATCGTGGGCAGAATGCAATCCTTGCGGATTTTGAAGAAGTCACCATATCTAGCCACCGTCTCGAAGAACTGCATAGCAACTGCCCGATGTGGATATGATGAGATACCAGACTGCACGAGTGCCAGTAAGATCTCGCCGAGGGGAGTTAGAGGATATTCGGAATAATCTATCTCCTTTTTTTTCTCCTTAGGTATCGCAGGGGCCAGGCAAAACGCTGCGCGACCTTTGCCACCGCCTAGCGGAACATGAGTATGCCAACGGTACACAAACAGTGACCTACTCTTGCTGATCTCTCCGAAAATGTATACAAGATACACGGCAAGTTCCGCATTGTTCCACTGCAACTGCGCACCATTGCTATACTTTGAAAGTGTTGCTAGGACTACTGACCGAATCGCTGCAGTGACAAGATCGGGTTCTATGGTCAATATAGAGTCCATGAACGTTCTCAGATCCTTTTTTGTAAATTAGAAACTGAGAAGAAACAGCAGAAGTCAGATACCTTTCGAAGGCCATCAAAGGCCACAACATCGTCCTCATCTAGATCAGTGGGATCCTCATCCTTGTCCCATTTCAATTTTTGAAGAATGACATCTAGCAGTTGGCTGAGGAAGGACCTCGTGGCATCGTCGAGTGGATCTGAAGACACTTTCCTGCTCCTTTTGTACTTCACCCACGTCAGGTAGAGGTCGATCTGAAGCGAAGAACGACGTACGCTAGCAAGTACGACCTGCAATAGAGGGAACACGGTCGAACAAGTGTCGTCATAGTCATCTGCCATAAAACGCAACATAACGGGCAGAGTTTGTTCGTACAACCGCTTTGCCTCCATTACCACTTCGGGCTTTGCACAGTCCTAAGGAATTGCATGAGATATGTCAGCCTCAAACGAAGCCGAGACGCATACATCCACCAGCTTCACAAGTTCTAGACCTAATGCATTCAAGAGCTTCCCGAGGGCTTCGCGGTAAGCCTCTTCTCCCTCATCCTCTTCCGAACCCCGCTGAATCTGCTGTTCGCGAGTTTTCGATTCCAGGGCGTCAATGACCTGACCCAGTGAGAGTACCTTTATCAACTGTAGCTTGTCCTCCGGTTCCTTTAAGCCTTTGGAGACAATCCGGAGTAGAGCAGCGGATGCTGCTAGTCTGATAGGTAGTGACGGGTCAGAAAGAAGAGTGAAGAGTAAGGGAACCGATGTGGGGGTCACAGTCAAATTGATGTCGATCCAACCTGGCTGAGTGTCAAGCATCCAAGCAACTGGGCGCATGATTTATCACGTACCAACGTATGATCCAAAGGTACGCACACCCCAGTCAACCACTTCGATCGCATCGCCCAGCGCTCTCGACTCTACATCATTTGACTTTCGTAGGATTGCCATGCGCTCAGCCCCTTCAGCCACAATGGTTAAGACGGCCTCGTTAATTAGAGAAGCGTCGCGTTCTCGAATTGCATCTCTCACGCGGCCATCCCGCGTATGTCGAGTATGGTTGAAGGTCCGCGCAGACTTGATGGTTTGATCTGCGACCTCTCCAGATATCTCGAGAACAAGGTGAAACAGAAGCAAGGATACGTGGCGATTAAATTTGGGGTGGGTGCTCGACTCCGCTCCGCGGAGTAGAGATAGAAGATCGATAAAAAACGTGGGCCATTGCTCCACATAGGTGCAGAGAAAAAACAATGTCAGTGTATGCGAGAACTTGTTGCGCAAGACTGGGAAAAACAGTTAGACAGAGTAATGGGAGTATAAAGGAGTGATGCACATGTGGCTGTTGATTCTGCGGGGCCATAAACATATTCTGATTGTACATAGGTCATAACAGACTGCTGAACTGCTCGGAATGTTTCCTCGTCCAATGGTTCAAACCTACGCTTTACATTGGGATAACCGATGGCTTTTGTGGTAAGAGCGCATACTCACCGGTTGTCGAAGAACTCGTCTAACATGCGCAAGGACGAAAACCTCGCTTGCGGGGGATACCTGTGGCCTTGTCCTTGGCTGTCCATCTCAACAAACACAGTCAAGGCCAGACGCCAGGTTTCGTGTGCATTTTGCTGCACAGTGGAGAGATATTCGAGAGCCTGCTGATGGAGCGCGACCTGAGATGGATCTACAGCAATGAGGATTGCCTGCACAAAGCGATCGATTTCTTGTTCCATCAGGGCTGGTTGGTTTTGGGTGGATTTCTGTGTCGGACGAGACACGCTCCAGGCCGATCGCGAACACGAGGGTGGAAGAACAAGAGAGAATTTCTGGGCTCGTCCCGGCTGTTTCGCTGCAGATCACGAATGATCACTTCCGCTCACGTGCCGAGTCACAAACACAGGGGCTAATCGAGTCAATAGTCCATAATGTACAATTCCCCCGACGAAAGCCCCACGGCCATTTTACATGAAATCTCGTCAAACTCAAAGGAGTGAAAGTCCCGAGGGTTAAACGGTAAGCCCGAAAACGACGGCATCAACGTAGAAACACACGGTCCCACCCCCACACTTTTCCTCCCTAAAGCAAATTTCATGAGTGTACATTCTTGGGTGTCGGGATCCGGGCTGAGCCAAACAGCCCGCTTTCCCGATGAGGATACTTTGACTTCTCCAAAGGACGGAATGGAACGGCATGGCACGGTGGTGGGAACACATTCAATATTACCGTCGTTGAGTGACACCCGAAGGATCCGGAGTTTCGAATTTCCGATATCCGTATGCTGAATTGGATGCCCAAATATGGTGAAAGAACAGGCTAGCAAGTCATTGGCGGGTGTATCTCCAGATAGCTCGAGGATCAGAGACTGGTCGGAACTCCACGATGCGCTAGCAATCGGCGAGCACGGTATAACCTCTGTTTTTGGCCAGCTCGACGCAGAAGGCACAGATAGGAAAGGTAACTCGTAAAAAGATATGTTCACTGACAAGTGCGTGTGACCCCTGGTGTACCGCAAGACAGCGAAACATTGGTAAAATATCTTGAGGCGACCCCATGGGAATGACTATTCATCCATGAGTGTAACTGCTCGTGACGGGGACAGATAGCTCACCCAGTCTGGACACTTGAAGGCGACGGTAGCTTTCGAAACAAGATCCACACAAACAAGCTGGCCTCCGCATTCCGAAGACAAAGACTTTGAGGCAAACGCCGCAATCATAACGTGTCCATTTATTTTCATTCCTGCTATTCGACCCATCGGACTGAGTTCAATCGGGGTAGCGTCAAAGACCACGGTGTGGGAGACGGAAGAGAGATCCTGCAAATGAACGTAGTACACACGAATGGATCTGTGAGCGTTCGGCTATATGTTCAAATCAGCAAATAGCCGGAACTCACTCGGAATTGTTGCGTGCAAAAGCGATACCGATGGTGATTTGCCCGGGTTCATGATGGTGATCTGCATGCAGGAATCGAACCCGACCAACGACGGTTACTTTAAATATCGGGCGACACATATCTTCCATTGACCAGAGGATGACGTGAGTTCTCACTGCCTGTTCATACTGGAGGGTGACAAGCCAACGGCCACCTGAGAGAAGCCGCATGCCATCTACGAAAGAAGAATTCTCCGAAATGATGCGCTGGACGTGATGCGTTTCGACGCGAGGATCTCTCCATCTCTTGTCGAGTTTCAAAGACCTGACAGCGGCGTCTCTCAAGACTCCGCTAGAGAGAGAAGCAGGCACGCAGGTCGAGGGTATGTCCAGAGGGATATCCCAGTCAGAAAGGAGCTCGCGCCACAGGTAGTTGGACGAGCCGAGAGCATGCATAACACGACACGTCTGTGTGGGCTGACTGAGTGTGCCGGGAGAGTTGTATCAAAGATACTGGCATCACCTGCATCAGTGCAAGCATGTCCTCGACGAGCAGATGAAGTCCTATGAGGATGAGGACGTCCTCGGGCAGCGCAGCGAATGTCTTCATCAGTCGGGAGCTGAGGAAACGGTAACAGTGGCTGTGCCGCAGTAGACCAGCTGAGGTCAAACAGAGCCAAAGACCACATGCAGACATACATAAACGCTGCGACGTCGTGGACCCCTTTCACCCCAACGTCCACCACAATGTCCACACCTACTGATGTTTCGGCTCTCTCAGAACACGACAGTCTCTCAGACTCGGATTGGCTCGATATCGCCAGCACAGACAGGGACTCGGATGACAACGATTCCATCTTCTCTTCCCGGGCTACCACAGATCATGAAGATCTCCCGCGCTCAAGGTCAAGGCGCTCTTCCGTGAGCTACGGTAGTTCGCGCGAAGGGGACGTCGATGCCTGGGAGGGCTTGATTGACGACCCCGTCGACGAAGGCGTGCCCAATGACGTGCTCACACCCGATCAACACGTGCCCACCCTTTCCCAGACCCATACTACAATTGACCCGAGTGCTGACCAGGACACCTCTCTCGAGGAATTACGTGTCAAGGAGGGCCTCGATCAAAGCATGATCAGTACCCTTAGCTCATCGCGCTCCAGCTCCCTCCATGCCTCTACCATTCATACTTCGTCTCGTGATCTTCGCTTATCCTTTCCCGATCCCATCACTAGTTCATGTAGAGAGCGAGAGCTCCTGAGCACTTCATACGAAGAGGTCCAGCACAATCCTGAGACCCTCTTACCTCCCTTTGATTCGGATGGTCCTACAGATGCGGGTCAACCGGACGACGACGACGACGAGATGCTCTCTGTGTCACAGACATTCTCGACAGATTCTTTGGCGCCTCCGGTTCCTTCTACATCTGAGCTCAAGGTTTTCCTTTACGGCACTTCTACCTATCTCAAGTGGTCTGTAGTCGACGGGCTTTTGCAGAAAGTCGCACATGGTGCTGGTCTCACCATTACCCCAAACCTTGCCGATTTACACGGACCTGTACGCAGGCTGATCGTTTCTGGTTCCTTTGACCGCGACCATGCATTTCCCCGTGCTATTACAGTCCTCGACAGAACCATGCAACTGTATGATACACTCGACGACGTAGGTCCCGATTGTGTTTCAAGAGTGAACTAACTCCAACTACCTGCAGCCGGCCTTGGCGGACGTTTCAGATGTCCGCCCTCTTGCGATTGTTTTCCTGCCATGTACTCCGCTGCGACTCCCAGAACGCGCGCTACGTTTACCAATTCTAGTTTCGCCATCACATCTTAGCGATGATGAAACCACTCAGAACACATGGGACTTGAGTGGCGCACCTAATCATCAAGTGCTTCGGATCACTGGACCAGATAACTCTCCGATACTCCACGAACATTCGATCGACACGATAGATCCAATGATCATGTATCACGCCTTCGCACGCTTGTGGTCCAGTGACAACAACACGAGTAAGGGAATAATGGCCGGCACGCACGCTCTTACGATGTAAGGTTTCTCACTACTTTACTGTCGGACACTGGCTCATGAAAATCTACAGTATCGCCATTCTTTCGTTGATCCTTGGAGTGGTAGTCCGGGCCGCTATTCTTCCGAGTTTCCAGCACCAATTCATTTCCCCTACTCTTACAACACTCCACTCCAACTACACAAACTCCCTATGGCAAATCCTCAGACCAGCGCCGTATCGGGAACGACTCCCCCCTTCCACAACAATAGATAGTTCCGTCTTGCCGGCACCTTCCGTGTTCAAGGAATTTTCGTTGACAGTCTTTAGTGCGGAGTCGACATCGATCACGTTGACACGTTCCAGTCCTACCAATTTACGGCGCGTGGTGTCGTCGACGCTGTCGGAACATGTGATATTCTCCAAAGACCTCATGTTGCAACCTCATCATTCTGTTCTTGTTCCCGAAAATCGACCAAAGGCGCTTTCCGTGGTGCCGGATACGAGCCCCACAATCCACCATCGCCCCAGTCCCGTTACCACGGGACATGCTGTCTCTGTCTTGATGCACACATCCACACCGGACGCTGCCAAGGAATCCGCCCCTGCTGCCTTTGCAATTATGAATCATGACATGCAGGAGGTTTTTGACGCCATCGATGCCCTTGTTCAAGCAATATCCAGGCAGACACAGATAATCCTTCAGCAGGCGACGACATTCCTCGAGCAGTCAGCAATGCAGCTGAAGAGCGTGGAGTCGTTTGAGATGCTGAAGGGTAAATTGCATGAGCACAACGAACGAGCCCGGAAACGGGCCAAGGAGATCAAGGAGATGGGTGTCAGGTGGCTCTCTGATGCATCGGAGGCCATTACCACTGGCGCAGAGTTTTCCAAGGGGGTTGCTTGGGAGGTGGCGGAGGGTCTCGCACATCGCGCCCAGCGGGCTAGGGGCAAGGCGAAGGAGATGGCTGCGGATATTCAGGGTCTTGTGAACGAATATGACGGGCTGGAGGTGCTTGCATGGGATATACACGCGAAGCATTGGGGCGAGTGGATGGAGAGGGTGACACAGGGGAAGAGGGGGCAGCGATGCAAGTCATCCAGACGAAAGCTGGAATCGGTAATGTTTGGCTGATTTTTGATGGATATTATATTCTTGAGGGTTGTCGACCACGTATGTATGTAGTTCTACGATAAACAGAATAAGGATCAAAGTGTGTTTGTATGGGCCAATATTGCTGTAGATACATCTACAGTGTGATATTACGATCCGTCTTTCGCAAGGTGCGCCAACAACGCGTGTTCAATACTCGTTTGCCATATCTCCATCTTCGCACGCTCAATCTCTGATACGAGCTGTTCTCGACGCTCTCGAGCCCGCGCAAGAATCGCCTGCTTGTCGAGCCCGCCTTTGGAGGTAACGGTCGCACTTGGGGTGGGCCGATTCGGCGTGGACGTGTCAAAACCGGTCCTACCATCAGCCCGCGCCTTTCCTTTCTGTACCGTGCTCATGTGAGAGGACCCAGACGTATCTGCTAGGGACGGCGCCTGGTGGCCCTTGTCGATGGGCGGATGGTCTAAAATATCTGAAAATGATTGTTTCTAAGTAAAAAATTCTCGCAATCGATGATAATACGTACCACGAACAAAATCTTGATGTGCTGTCATGCTCGCCGGCATATCGGCAAAATCAGAATGTGGCGTAGGCGGCTCAGTGACGGAGCTCAGCGAAGTGCGTGGAGACTGCGTGAGGACAGGTGGCGTGCAAGAGACCTCTGATAGTTGGGGTATATCGCCAGGAATTAGCGTGAACGGAGAAGTGGGCGATTGCGACCGAGAGAGCGATCCAGCCTGCCGAGATATGGCCAATAAAGTGGGGTCAATCGCTTTGTCCAATGTTGTATATGATGCCGTCGAAGCGTCAGGTTGTATTAGGTCAAGAGGGCCCGGGGAGGGGATAGAAGGAACCGAATTCAGAGTGGGCATTTGCGTTTCAAGTGGTGGGATTGATTGTAGCTGCGACAGCCATTCCTCGAATGCCGCATAGTCGTAATGGTCTGATTCGCCTTGCTCGACCGTGCCTTCTGAATTGATAGGTACCTTTCCTTTGGTAGAGTTTACTATCGGGTCAAGCTCCAGGTCTTCCGCTGACATCACATTACTCGTCGTTTCGTTCATGACGCTTTTCAAGCTCACATCCGCACATGACACTGGTTCGCGAACATTCGCTTGCGTCGGACTGGGCTCCATTATCTGCGTCCGCAAAGATAGGTCTCTGGAAGTTTGAGTCATTTGTAATCCAATCCGTCCTTCAGGGTTCCTCCCCCCACTCTTAGCGGTTTTAATAGCAGCCCTCTTCGTGGCATTTTGTACAAGCTCTAGCAACTGCGTTACGAGTTGCTTTGACCTCTCTTGTGCCCAGGTATCGCGATACGCCTCAGGACCCTCACCAGCTGCGAATGGGAAAGGAACATCCCAATCAGCCGCCCCAGCAGGCACGTGTTTGAGCTTCCGACGTTTCGAGGATGGAGCAGGCGCTACAGGGGCAGGAGACTGCAAACGAAAAATACCGTGACCATAGGGGCGTGCAAAAGGCTGGGAGGTTGGATTGGGCGAAGACACGCGTGGTTCACCGCCGAGAAGCTTAATCAAGGACTCGAGCACCGGGAAAATATTCTTTTCTTTCGCCAGAGAGTTGACAATGTTCGCGCGTAGCATCCCTGGATTGAGTTGATCCAGGCGCCGCAGCACCTGAGGCTCATCGCGAGGGTGTTTTCCAATGTGTGGAGTGTCCTGGTCATCATCAAGGACGATCGGATGGGTTGGCGTCGACCCACGAACAGGCAAGTGCGGTTGAGATGGTTGAGCGGTAGAGGCAGGAGGGGTATGGGCATGTAACTGCGCGGGCTTAACGCAACCTACCAAGCCCGCAAGTCCTAGCAATGAAGACTGCGAGCGCAGAAAGTTTGGTGGGGTGGGCTCATTCGGTCCTGGCAATGTGATGGGCGGAGCAGGGGAAGCTGACGCTGCAGATTTTGCTTTGGACCTTCGTTTCCGAGCGGGAGCAGAAGCAGAAGGGAGGGAGCTAGCCGAGGATGCCCGAGAGGGAGCTACGCGGGTGGATGTTCTAGATGTCGCTACTGAGGTGTGAACCGAAGTGGGACTGCTGCGGGAGTCATGGCTTGAAGGAAGACGGGGAAATGTCGAGCCGGAAGCTGGCAGATCGGCTGGTAGTTCAGCACATGACATATGGGAACCAGGAAGTGCAATGGTCCCCACATTTTTTCTTCCCGCCCCCGTGCTCGGAACGGGGATCGTGGGGCCAACTTGTTCTCCTGCAATGGAGGTTTCCGACGATGGTGACCTACCTCTGGCTGGGCAAGGAGGTGGCGATCCAAAGAGGGAATCATCGTCCTCATCTGAAGGGAGAGAGGACTGATTCATCTGATGAAGCGTGAGCTGGACGATCGCGTCGAGTGATTGAACACTTGATATGGTGTGGATGATCGCGGACAATCAAAAAAGTTGCAACTATAAAAGCTTCTCAGCGACAATGAATGATAAAATCAGCCTTTACGCACTCGTAAAAATGTCCAGAACATGGGTGAGTGAAGAGAAGAGGAGAAGGACGTCTTTGGTGTATACTGGACAAACAACGACGCCAAACAGTGTACTCACGTGATTCCACGTAGAAACTCCGATCCAATCACGCTTCGCCTCGCCGTGACGTCACAGTCTAGACCGCAGGATATGATCATCGCTTAACGACGTTCGAGGCCCACAGCAATGTGGTAGGGCCATCCTGTCGGTTGCATCGTCCAGACCTTTTCACACAGGTGTCATATCGATGACGCTCGTTGAGTCTAAGTTGGCTCGATAAAGCAAGCACTTTGACATCACCAGTTAAGCCTTCTGGATCTTCAAATCAGAACGCCAGGTGTGTGACATCTGTTTTTGGATGCGCACAGCTCAAAAGGTCTAGATTCCCTCCGTCATGGGATTGGTATTAATGAATGCATGCACTTGCCCTCTTCAGCGTACCGGTCATCCTAGAAGATAGCATATGGCTGAATACTGTGGGTATTCATCGCACAATGGTTCTTAGATCCTTCCCTTATATATTGCGCACATGGGTATGAACCATCTGTTCACAATCACCGTCTAGTTGTATCATGCCATTCCCCGGCGTTTCTATTATCTACGAACTCATCCGCTCGCTCCGAGTCCACGTTGATTCAGGGGACGAACTCCTCCCCTCAATCGAACTTGACAGAGAGTTAGAGGACATGCGGAAATTATCGTTAGCCCTGGTATGTCCCTCACGCCGTTCGTCACTGAGGATCATCCCAAACTCAAAAAAAAAACGCACCGATATACACCCGCCCAAAAAGCTCATGGCATTACTCACGTTGGTTTTTTCCATGCCACGGATTTGACCAACGCATTTACAACCATTACGCATCACCGCTAATCCACCCTACATTCCATGTATTGTATGCAGCTCACAGGATGTCCCGGAATCCAACGCGATGGCGGCCACGACGCTCGCGCTCATCGTATATACAATAAACCTACATGCCACAGCCAATATCAGGCTTTTGCGGGTGAGGAACAATTTCGTCCCGCCCTTGGCTCATATCACTTATGGGATTCGAATCTTGAATGTAGAGCAGTCCTGCTCTGTCTAGGACACTCCACGCTGTCCCCCTCCTGGGAATATTCTGCATGGCCATCCTCCAGTTCGTGATCGCCGTGCAGTCACCGGCCGTCGCAGCGGTCGTACTTTTAGCGTGTACCTTACCAGTACTCGTCCATCCTCTCCGACGTTACGCTGAAACTGTCTGGACGCAGCGTGTGGCGCCCGCCGACGTTCGGGTGATATCGAGCTGACGGTACTTGAATCCGGTTTCCGAACATGCACACTGGTGTCTGATATGCTCATGCTACTAGATTGAATGAAGTTGGCCGTCTAGCGCCAAGAATTGTATCGAAGTTGATAGTGGCCTCAAGGTTTCGCTGGGGTGGTGAAAAAAATAACGCACCATCGTAGGATACATATATTAAAAATCTGTACATACTCTTCCTCAACGACTCGATACCCGTATCTTACTTCGCCATTTGGAGTAAAACCTATCATGCCCAAAACCTTGCATTACATGTTGTCCCATTCATCCCATATTCCTTCCACGGTCGCAAGCTGCTCCGCAGCAGGCGTCACCGGCGTGATCTCCGTAGTCTCCACGAGTTCGACGATCCGATCACTTCGCCCATCATCGTCGTCTTTCTGGCCCCGCATTGCAACAAACAATGGCCCATCAGAGATGGGCCCTTGCACGAGGAGACGTATATCAACGCCTTCAATCACCTGCCTGAGTAGACCTGTCTGCGCGTCCCTGATTTCAATGAACTCCGACGAAAAAAGCAGAATATTAGGGGGGCGGTGTACAAAAGAATCGGCTTTTATCTCCCAACGAATGAACGCAGAGTCACGCGTAGGCTGTCCGTGTTTGGTAATATAGCATCCCATTGCTGTGAAACGCGCTCGTGTTCTGTTCAGCAAGATCCAAATGAGAGTGTCACTCACTATCGTAGACAACCATGAGTTCTGCGGTAAGCCTAACTAGTCCAATAGGTTTGGCAGTTTCACATCGAGCCTTGAGATCCGCAACGGAAGAGTTATGCGTCGGGTCACCAAAATCCGGGACAATGGTGACAGTGGAACTGAGCGAAGTGCGATTAACAAATAAGGTCAAGGTAAACTTCGCACCACCTACTTAATTGGGTTCGCCACGACAACACCTCTTTCCGTGCAAATTGCGATTGTCTTAGCCAGGGGCATGACAGCAAATGCTTCTTTGGGAACATACATGGGCTAAATTCGAGTAGGTTAGTCGTCACCCAATTTCATATCCTAGAAAAATTAGCGTACTTCGCCCATAGGACGGAAGGAGAGATATCCAGTCTGTATGGCCCGCGATGATGACCCTGTTCGAGCTTCAGATGGGTGATAAGGCTCTACCACATGCACAGTAACTTGTAAGAAGTTCTTGACCACATAAACAACTAGGAAATAGCACCCTCAGCGGATACAACAGAGTAAGAAAACATGTGTTACTAATCGTCCTGTCCCCCATCCGTCCAGCCTGACAACAGAGAACTGGACCATTTTGCCCTGCAATCGTTTCAAGAGACGCATCGAGACTGCTGGGTGGGGATTGGTATTGAGCAACTCGTGCTAGCACTTCAAGCGAATATGATAGGAGATAATTGCTGTCATGCACGATGATTTTATTGAACTCCTGAAGTACAATGATGCACTTGATATCCCCAAAAGACAGGATGTTTCGGTAATCTAACGGAAGCTGTGAGTAAATAGTAGACTTTAGAAGGTGAAGGAAAGATGTTTACTTTCGCCCTTGCGGCCGACGAAAATACCTGTTGAACATCCTACTGCCATAAATGTTTTCCCTCCGCTAGCGACTAGAAAATGTCAAGACATCTTGATCACTCTCAACAAGTCATACATACCGAAAGATACTGCTTGGATCACCTGGCCAGAGGGCGGTCTCTTCGTCGCCATTCGACGATGTAATTTAGGCCCTGGGACACGGAAAGGACCGTCTTCGACGACATGGGGCACGAACCACTATTTTTATGATTTGAGCAACGAGGTCATGTCGGAAGCCATTGCTCTACCTGGTTCCCCTCGTGTCTGACATCGTCGACTCCTTTTGCATCGATCAGAGTGTCATACCACTTCTTACGAATGGATTCAGATGCTGCATATAATGTGTATCGCCGAGAAGACTTGTCGAAGGCATGATAGATTGTGAATGGATAGATCGGGCGATGTGTTCCTCGAAAGCTTTCCAATATACCACCTTCCTCGACGCGCTCCCTCCTGCTCTCGGGAGGATCATCAAAGCTACCTAGCCGGAGGTATTCCAATGGGATGGGCTGGAATGACATTCATAGGGCACTTTATGGGGCCGCAAACTAGACGTACCCGAGATACGACGAGACGCTTCGTCATACCACCTCGTTTCTCCTCCTTCGTTATCAGCACTGTGGTGTTATTAGCGACGAAAGAGAAATACCAGGAGAAACCTACAGAAGTTGTCTAATAATGCTACATAGAGGTCATACCAGGGGTTCCATTCCATTTCAGATTTCGATCTGCGAGCCAACAAACCGGCATAGATGAGTGAACGGGAATCACTGTACCAGTCCAACTCCTGGAATAGAGAATGAATAATGACAGGGAGCGAAAATGAAAGAAGATATTGTTACGATAATTTCTCCCTTGTTGAATACCAGACTTTCACATAGATCCCAGAACTTTACTTTGTTTTCTGCTGCCTCGATCCCAGGTTGGGTGCTCTTCAAAAATTCGTTCAGGATTGACAAGATAACCGGGAGGTCTTCAGAATCTGGATGGTTGGCGTCCGTCAATTTATGGAGATGCTCGAGGATAAGATTGAGGCGCGGAAGGCGTGTCACGGGTCGCGAAAGGAACGTGATCAAGTCCCGCTTTTTGACTCGCGGGTCTTGCGAGCATTCTTGCATGAATTCCTGATAAAGCCTGTTGTATTTGAGCTCGGTGCGATGCCGTTGTTCTGCTAGCGGGTAATGCTTGATATAGGATTCGTAGTCTCCCTGAAATTGAAAGACGGCTGATGATCGTTGAGCCATGCTTCAACGCTCTGCGAGTGGAGTATGCCCACATTCAAGGATGATATCGGCGATACTTTGAACGAGAGGGTGTTGTTCCTGTTGCCTTTCAAACAAGGCTGCCAACATATGCTCGTGACGCATGCAAATTTGCCTTAGATTCCAAAAAACGATAGATAAGAAATTCTGTTGTCTGTTCGCGTCACCTATTATCGGCGGCGACCCCGAAGTAAGGGGTTCGACAAAGACCTTGTCGTACATGAGCCGACGAAAAGGTGGACACGGATGATACAATCCTACCTCTTGAATGAGCCTCAAGTCTGTGACGTAATCCCGTTCCGACTTGAACACTTCGAAGAGCACGGACTGCCGCTCGACTTCGCGCTTTCCGAGGGCCTCTCGCGCTTCGGCAGGAACGAGGTGATGCCACTCTTCGTCCTTCTCCGCGAGTTCGCCGTGCTGGAACCGCAAAAGACCCTCTTCCGACTGGAGGCTGCACGCGTCTCGGTCACACACCACCCACGATACGGGAACAGGTCACACACGACATATTGGACAACTCTTGAGTCAACATATTAAGCCTAAAGTCCATCTGCAGGCACTGTCAAGGAGCACGTCGTTTGCGGTGCTGAAGAAACCCCGCACCTCATCTGCGGGCAGGCTGAACGAAGCGGAAAAGGGCGAGGTGAGGCCGGTCCCGCCGGACCCACTGGTGTGTTGCTCCGCAAAGGAGTGATTATTGTCGGACTTGGTTGATCGGTGGTAATACTCATGGGGTGGTGGTCGCTGGGATGCAGATCGGTAGATGTGGGGGTCGGGGACCTGGAGGCCAAGATCAGACGGTACGGGCTCGAGGGCGCTGCGAGTGCGGGGACGGGTGCGATGCGCCGAGATGTTGGGACGTGTGACCGGTTGTCGTGCGGTCGGGGTTGGGTCCCAGGTGGGGTCTGAGTCGTAGAACTCGATATTTGAGGGTGGGCGATTAAATGGATCGTGTGGAATGGCGAGATGGTGTGGGTCTGGCCGGTGCAAGGTGTTGTTGTTGTTGTTGTGCATGTTTATGATGGAGACAGGCGAAGATCGGCTCTACGTCACTCGGATTTACATGTGTTTGCTACAAACTAATTACAGAGTGTACGCAGACAGCTCTACCTTCTTCAACAACCCCTTGAGCGTGTTACTGCTCCGGTTACAGTTGCTCTGCAGCCACCGCTCCATCTCCAATCGAATGTCCCCCAACTCCTCGCAGATCGGCAGACTCCCGTCCCGACGGACCCTGCACGGATTCAGCAGCATATCGAATAGCCGGGTCAGTATCTCTGTCTGCCAGTACCGCTTGAACGGCGTTGCAATCTTGTAAACGGGCGCCGCCTCCGTAGACTCGGGTGCATGTGTCACTGATGACGCCTCGATGTACTTGCCAAACAGCATGCAGTACACGATACCTGCGAGTCCAAAGTAATCCGTCTGGTATGTCCACGGTCGTCCCTCCCGGATTTCGAAGCAATCCCGGTCGTCCGTAGGCCAGTCGGCAATGAATAGTTGCTCATAGCTTCCCGGGAACAGTGACGTATCGATCGTCCGACCAAAGTCAATCACTCTAATGCCCCGGTATTTCCAGCCCCCTTCTCCGCTGGGCTGGTAGGTGCCAGACAGTGACGATGCCCCACCTGGTAGTTCCTCCAGTCGGAGCAGACAGTTGTCGATCTTGAGGTCCCCGTGGATAAAACCCGCACCATGCATGCCCTCCAGAAAACGCAAAAGCTCGATAGCGAAGAAAAAGACCAAAAGCTCATCTATACAGGCACCTTGCTGAGAAATGCCAGCCGGGCCAGCGCGGTTCACTGCGTCCAAAAGCGAGCCGTGCGGACACAGATCCAATACGAGATGGGACTCGTCGCGGAACGCGTAGAGCGCATGGGGCATGATTATCGACCGTGTCAAATGAGCAGGGAGTGTCCTATGGATTCGTCGAAGCATATGGAACTCCCAAAGATTGCGGGGTTTCACGACTTTGAGCGCCAACATCGAATTGTCGCCGTCGTCCTCGTCAATATCAAGATCTTCGTCGTCATCTTCAACACCAGATTTCGTGACTTCTCGCGCGGAAAAAACGGCACCGAAACCTCCCTCGCCAAGCTTTCCTGTCACCCTGAGTGACCTCCCCTCGAGATTGACCAGCACCTCCTCGTCACTAGTTGACGCACCCTTCCCGCTCTTTCGGGCTATCCGCGCTGCAAATCGTTGCAATCCGTCCAACATTCCTCCGTCTTCGTTTCTAAGGTCATGAAAGTCACTATCTGCAGGAAAGAGCGAGAGAAAGGTAGAAATGATCTGTGGATCAGAAGGGACACAAGGATTAGGAGGTCTGAAATTGGACACGACAGCCAGCGAGTCCGAAAGGCTGAGTGTCCCTGTGCGTTCCTCGAGGGGCTCAAAGTCGTTCGACCGTTCGTCCTGGGGTTCATCATCTTCCTGCTCACGCACCTCCCTCGCTAATTTCTCCGCTGCCTCAAGTGCATACCGGCTGCTTTCTTGTCCTTCCCGTTCCCTCCACTCTGGATCTTCATTCGTCCCATCTCGAATCCGCGTTGTGCTCGTCGGCGTCGGGAATCCCCTCGTACTGAATTCGCATGTCCGTTCAGTAATCGGAGTCATGACGTTGATTCGGCCGAATCTGCCGCCCAGAGGTGGACGGTAATTGTCTTCGTCCTCGTCTGCAAAGCCCTCCTCTTGAAATGCGTCCTCGTCTCCGTACGCCTGTTCTCCCTGCGGGTGCTGATGATAATCCTCTTCATCGTCAAACTGGCTGTCGCTCGACGACACGTGCGCAGCCTCCATCTCTGCCTCCCCTCCGCCACCTTCATAGACGAACCCGTCTTCGCTCTCTGAAAAGCCGCTGCGGCTACTGCTGCTAACGGCGGGTCCGTCTTCCGCATCAGGGTCCCCAGCGACATCACGCAAGTCAGTCTCGCTTGACTCGTCTGTGGAGGCCTCTTCAACTATCGTTTGGATCGTCGTCACGCGTGGTTGCAGCACATTCGCCTTCCTCGCAGAAGCTGGCGTCACTACCGGCTGCGCATTGTCGGCAAAAGGCTTGAATGCACCCGGCATCATGCTGGCACTAACACCGAGGCTTGCGGCAGACGGAGGCTTCGGTGTGAATACGCTTCCGGCGCCAGCACCTAGAGGTGCGTTTTCTCCCTGGCCTTGGCCCGGTGGACGTGAAAATACCTTGAAAGGTGTTTTAGAGTCAACGAATGGAACGAACGTCTGAGACGCTTGTCCTTGTCCTTGATTCTCGTCTTTTACGTCCGAATCAATCATTGTCTGTGGAGGTCGAACAAGGGGTTCTTTCTGTGACACAGGCGTAAATGGCTTTGAGAAGACCGGTAATCCTTGTGGCTCCTCTGAGATTGCTCTGAGCACGGACGGCTTCGGTCCGTTGGGTGGTGCATGCTTTACTGCAGAAGGATTTGCAGACACATCTTTGCCTGATTCCTTAAGGGAGAGCGCTCTACGACCCGCCTCAGGGGTCGGTGCAGTGGAGGGCTGTTTTGCCTCATCGATATAGGGCTTAAACTATCCAGAGCCAGTTACAAGGTCAGGATAACGTATCACGACACGAGTGAACACTTACCTTGACTGAAGGAGTAGAATTCTCTTTCCGTGGCACGTGTTCGTCAACAAACGGTTTAAAAGCTAGTTGAAAACAATAAGACTTGATGCATGTCCCAGGTCGTGCATCTAATCATTTACCTGAACCCGGGAGTTTCACATTCTCATTCTGCGGAGAAGCACGAGAGACTTCCGGCTTGGGTTCGGCAGTCACTTTAGCACGTCCGCCCATGGGCTCGATTTTCCGCACAGGCGCGTGCTTACTCCCTGGCATGGCACGTTTGACTGTCTTGTCCGGAGAATTGTACATCCCAAAGACATCCGCCAACGCCTCTTTCGTGTTGATGGTCACAGTGGGCTCGCTGACGCTGACAGTGTTGGCACTCTTTCGTCTACCCCCTGCAGCGGTAGCACCCATATTCTGCGTGCTTCTCGATCCATCATCGTTGAAGTTCACCCTCACAGACCCAGACGAGGAATCGCGCAGCTCCGATGCGGATGGTGGGCCCCATTTCTTGCCTAGCAGACCCATGGAGCGAGCTCGCACTTCCTGCGCTGAGTACTCAACCCCAGATGGGGTGAAGAGAAGCGAGAGATTGAAACGAAGTTTCTCCGGCCTCCTCCCTGGCGCCGGAGGAGCAAGCATAGGCGCATACCGACCGTGAACCGGACTAGGATTGCTTGTAGAGCTCGAGGGAACAGCAGACGATGACTTCGAAGTTGAGGGTACAGGTTCGTGGTTTTTGAATGGATTCCGTCGGAGTGCGTCGACCTCTGAGTTTCCGCTTGGACGAAACGAAGACGACTGATGTTTCGAGGGAGGACGAGACTGAAAGTCTCGGTATCTCTTTTTGAGTCGTTCGATGGGTCGTGCATTGCGTGTTATCCCGGCACGAAATACCTTGTCTGCGTCTGTACGTCTGAGCCTTGCAAATCAGTTACATGCGACGACGGACCAGGATTTCGCAGCGCACCGTCCCTCTTTTTCCAATGCGAATGCATATTCCTCCCACAACAACCCGTAGACACAGCCAATGTCTTTCTTCACCAAATAAGCATAGACGAGTGCCGGCTTCTCGACCATTTTTGCGTAGGTACACCAAAGCTTCAGATATCTCAAATCACCGTTGTAGCGCGCATCGTCTTTAAATTTCCTAGTCGCCTCCTCTAATAGTTGTACGAGTCCTGAGCTTGGATCATTCTCGGAGAAGGAGCGCGATGTCCATTTGATGAAATCGTCATAGGCAGCGAGGGGATCTTCGTCTTCATCGAGGGCTTCTGCGATGCTCGCACGATACTCGGCGCGTTCTTGCTCAAGCTGGGATGCGCGCGATGGGGGCATTTCCAGGTAGTTGCCAACGCAAGTCAGTTGTATGGGAACTACTAACATGTTTGGCATGCCTTTCGAACCACGCGACGCGTTTAGTCACGTGCAGGAACCAATTACGACTAGTTGACAACGGTACGGACGAAAGGTTTGATACAGTCTCGTCCTGTTATGAGACAACAATAAATCGTACCCGGACTCGAGCCGAAAATACATCGCACTCTTCCGAAATCCGGGCAAGTGCCAGATAGATCATTGAGTTGTCTTCTGCCGTCCTGCGTCGTTTGTGTCAGGAACATCTTGCAAATCGCAATTAGCCGCTCTCTCTCCAAATGCAAAGGCCGATGATCGTCGGTGGATCCGGGAACTTGACGTGATGCAATTTCGTGAATGAACACTAAAACCTAGTGGCATTGAGAAGTTCCGGTGGTCAACTTTCACCATAACCCGCGAACCAGAGGAAGTTGGCAATCATCCAACGAATTGATAGTGTCAAAAATGACTCTGCCAGCTTTGCTTCCTTGCAGAAGTAATGTGCGGAACTCCTCACCATAGCCAAACGCGATGGCGACGAGTTTGCAGAACTTGGAACACCCTTGTTTTATTTGTGACGAGGACAGTATGCATGGCAGCCATATGTACAGCGTAATCCCAAAGTCGATGAACCTGTGTCGCGAATACACATGTATGATAGTAGCCTAGGTAAAGGCCTTTTCATCCTGTTTGCTGAGCCCGAGCAATGTGCCAAATGACACATGATATAGACGCAGCAAAGAGACAAAGGCAAAAGCGAGTCCCCCGACGACACAAGCCGGCAGTGCAGTAGCAAGGTCATCACGCCCCCGGAGTTGCAAGCAGAGCTCGCGAGGAACAAGGGTGGCAAAAATTTGATAACCAAATAATGAGGGCGGTGCCCTCATAATAGTGGTTAAACTATTAAGAACAGATACTACA
The DNA here is from genome assembly GCA_038094675.1 of Spongispora temasekensis. NCBI lineage: Eukaryota > Fungi > Basidiomycota > Agaricomycetes > Boletales > Boletaceae > Spongispora > Spongispora temasekensis. The sequence continues at coordinate 28,013 of JBBPUL010000055.1, forward strand.
CTTGATCTAAGCCAAAAGGCCAGAGTGGTAAGGATTCACGGCAGTCGCGCGGGGACTTTATACCTGCGCAAAAAGTGCGCACAGACCATGCTTGCCTATTTAAGGCAGTGCACATCTTTCCGAGTTGTATCCAAAAGCAATATATGCTAGTAAAGTATCGTAGTTACACTTGGACATGTCACATACAACAAAGACCAGCAAATTGCTCTCGCTCACAACAACAATAGCATGAATGTGAAAAATATATGAAAGAATGATGCAGCGAGGCCATGTTTATGCGTGACCTACACCACCCATCGGTGGCGGAGCTGGACCTGCCTCATACGCGTGGGGGGGTCCATTCGGGCCTCCCGGGGGCAACATCATTGGGTACGGAACGGCATGTTGTACTGCAAAAGCAGTTTCAGTCTCCAAAAAAGATCAAGGCCAAGTGAATACGGACGTTGTGGGCTCTGGTGGTAGTATGGATGTGCGTGCATGGGTGTAGGGGTCGGAGGCATGGAGGGACGAGGTGCTGCACCATTTGGTGGAGGAGGGTACGTGCCCGGAGGTGGTGGCATGTATTGCGGCGCTAGAACAAGGAGGTAGATTAAAAAAAAAATTGAAGTTCGCAATACGCAAGTCAACACGCACGCGGCATTTGTGGCATTGGCGATGCAGCATACATGGCTGGACAATGGGTGAGTCAATGCTCAACAATTTGCCTAAGAGACCCACGTTGCGCATTTGGTGGTATGGCAGGAGGGTACGGCATCGGCTGCATGAAAGGTGCGGATACAAAGGCACCAGGTGGAGGGGGGGCCATGCCAGGCATCATAGGCTGCAGATAGGGTCAGTTCTGTTGTGCAATCAGCAATGCCATCCCCACCTGTCCGTGGTAGTAAGGAACGTAAATAAATCGCTGTTCGCCCTCCTCGTATGGATGATGTGTGACGGGCGGTGGGCCAGGTGGTGCCATGTGAGCAGGTTGTTGAGGTGGTTGATGAGGCAGAGGAGGGAACATATTTGTGTATCGTTTGCCACTGTACGGCCACATGGCGGCTAAAACCATATCAAGATAATGCAAAACGTCACGTGAGCTGTCATCATACTGATGTTGTTCGCTTCGGCAACTTTGTTATGTTTGAAAGGATTGAAGTCATCCTTGACATGAACCGCGGCTTTTTTGACAATTTTCGTGCCAAAAAAGGGATTAGGAGTAGCGGGGGTCTAAAGCCACATTGAGTAATACCCGCACATCGAAAGTCAACAACCTGACCGATTCAGCCGGTTTGACGTGCGGCGATGCAGAGGCAGATGCAGAGGTAGTACTAGGAATAGGTGAAGTAGGTCCCTGTGTAGATTAAGTCATTAGCATCATTGGACAAGCGGCACACGATATGTTCGATATTACAGGAGTGAAAGCACTCGCTTTTGGATTAGGTCGAAAAGACGATGCATTAGCATTCAACCTGTTCGTCGAAGTGGGCGAGGTAGGCACCGTCGTCGTCGTCGTCGAACTGCCATTTGCTTGTGGGCTGGGTGACTTGGTCTTATTCCCTTTGAAAGGGGGTATGGGCTGAATATACATGCTAATGGTTGGTTTACCGTTTGCCTTGCCGGAATCCGATGGTTTGGGAGGCATTTTGGATGCGGATGCTGATGTGGTTGGAGCAGGCGTCTTCGCCGAGGCAACAGCAACAGCAACAGGTTTCCGCGCCATATCAGGTGAAGCCTTGGTAGAGGTAGGCACTTGGGGCACGCGCGATGCGCTAGGGGATGGGTTGAGTGAGCCTACCGCACCAATGGTTCGAGCTGTCGAGGATGTTGCATCTTGTGAGGCTTTTTCACGAATCTGCCGTTGCTTTTCCTCATCCTTGGCCAGAATCGGTACCAGATCATCGGGCATAGGTTTGTTGAGCTGCGCAGTGCCGGGTAGATATTAGGCGATGATTTTAAGTGGAGTGGGCAAGGAACACCGACCTTGAACGTCTGGGAGAACTTGAGTAGTTCGGCTTTGCGTTTGTCCATCTCACTTTTGACCAAGGCCTGCTTTTTCTGAGTCAAGCGTTGCCTCTCGTTGGTCACGAAGTCACGGAACGCAGGGAGAGGATCCGCCGGCGGCTATAAAGACGCCGAAAGCAAACAAGATCGTATCAGTAAGGCTGGTCCGGAACCTGTTGATCTTCAGAAATGGCCGCTTACCTTGTTCACGGACGACGACGATGGAGCTGGAGAAGTCGACTTGGCAGTAGGCGTGTCCTTCTGAGCCTCCGTCACTCCGTCAGGGCCATTAACGGAAACCTTGGGAACATCGGTTTGCGGCGGTATACTGTTGGTGGCTGAAGCACCGGTAGAAGTAGGTTGTTGCTGCTGCAGTTGTTGTTTACGTGCACCCGGGGGAATGTACGCATTCAAACCACGAACAACTGCACCATATCTGTGTTACAGGTAAGGCGAATGCAAGTAAGACGAATGTAGAACAGCCTACTTGTCTTCTTCGTTTACGCCGCTGTCATCGATGCTCAGATTTCTCTCCTCCGCTACATGAGGATTGCTGGTGGTACTCTGTCAGGGTACCTCATTCAATACACGACAAGCGCCCCGACGCTCGAACATACCCCCATGATCTCACTGGCAATGCGCTGTGCTTTTCGTTCCCTCTCTTTAAAATCGGCTGCAGTCCTATCCAGTTTGGTTGTGTAGACCTCCTCATCGAACGACGTCGTAACCCCAAACTTCAGTTCGTTGACGGCAAACTGGTCCCAAGAGGTAGTATTGACTGATCCGGGTCCGAATGTGATTTCGTCTCCGATCCCTTCGTGGTGGGCTGTGGGTACAGGAGGTGATGCTGATGAATCTGAGGGTTGCCATGCCTGCAATTCGCGTTCTCGCGAGACCTTTCCTTTGCTAATGTCGGTATCCGTCCGGAAAGCTGGGTACTGGCGTCAGTACAGAAAAAAAAAACGACACGAGGCGGTATATAACTCACTGTCGCCATTTGACATCTTGGCATCAGACGGTCCCGACTGCCAGGATTCGATATTTGTAGAAGTAATAAAAAGAGATTCCTTGAGCGGAGTGCCCGGCTTTGTGATCTCCTTGACGTCTTTCAGAGTTACCCCAGCGGTGTCTCCGTCGGGGCCCGTGGACAGGATGACACCCTCGTAACGTTGACCGGTTTTGGTCAACAAGGTGATGGTCGTGCCCTAATAATGCGACGGGAAATGTAGGGTCTGGTACGGGACGAAACGCAAGACGCACGGTCAGACCAGCCAGACTCTGCAGGTTGCGGTCTTGAGGCAGATCCAGTGAGCGGGTGCCGTTAGCATGGGCGGCGGGCAGCGGAGGGAAACTCCCCTGAGCGGGGGGAGGAGGGCCGTTTGGGAGGCGCGAAGGATTGTTTGCTGGGGAGAAGGTGGGGGAGGCCCTTGCCCCTGACCAGGCGGGACGACTGAATCGTGAGAAATAGAAAGAGTGAGGCTGATGGGTTGACGAGCATATGCAGAACATACCGGGCAGCGGGGTCTGCCATGCCCTTCCTCAGCTTCGAACGGGAGGTTGCCATTGTGAAGAGATAAGAAGAGACGAAAAATCAAGGAGAGAAGATATGAAGAAAAGGAGCAAAAGAGAGCAGAAACGACGAGAGATAGCAGGGAGGACACGACAAAAGACCGCCTGGGGGGAAGAGAAAACAAGCTTAAGGCCTGCAAAGCGTAAACCCGCAGTTTTGGCCTGGAAGGAAAAGAAAAAGACAAGTCCTCGCAAGCTGGCGTGAAATTGAAGGGGGAAACAGTTTTATGTTTCGTGCGGGCGGTAACCTGGCTCTGTCGAAAAGTCGCTCACTAACGAAGGCCTCGAAAGCCCAATACAACTCCAAGCCAAGCCAACCCGCGGGAACTCGACACCGCTTCCACCACAGGACCCCAGGACCACTTCTCCCCTCCCCCTCCCCGCCGACGCACTCGACAGTGCGACGCACATGCGCTCAGACCCGCCTGCACCGTCCGCTCGTCGAGCCCCATCGCCCGCATCGCTCGTCTTGGACGACGAGTGCGGGACACCACGCCACCCGGAGTTTGAATGTGGTCGCAGGGGTCCTGGCGCATGTCCACCGCCCATGCTTCCAGTGTGCATCGCGCCATCCCGAATGAATGCTTATTGTCGGGATTATCACCTCTTGTAGTAGGGCAACCGCATCGCAGGCAACGGTCCCGGCCAACACCGGTGGTGTTGAGGCCAATCCTTCCAGTACCATTACTCCATTAGACGGAACCACTCGGACTTCCGAGGGCCCCATTGGCCGGGTACGCCTTCTCTCGTCTTATGTCAATCATCTTGACCACAACACGTTCTGCAAGGTAACGTTTCTGCCTTTTCGGATCTTTGTCTACCAAGTCTTGACAGCCACTCAGGGGACACTCTGCTTCTCTGCCTTTCATGACGCACCATGTATGCGTCTCGGAATGGAGAACGCTGAATCAAAATACACTCCCGATTGCCACGTTGCAGATTGTGCGATTCGCGTCGCAGATCTGCACGCAACCCTTGAAGGAGATCGAGGGCTATTATGTGCTACTCGATGATAGACTTAAAAGGTGATAGAACATTGACCCTTCCTTCATTCTAACCACCCACCATGTCGTATCCAACGCTTCGCCTGAGCGATGTCGCCCCCCAACCGCGCTACACGGCTTCTTGGGAAAAGGTCAAGCACTCCAAAGTTCATTTGCTTACTGAATTGTTCGCCGAAATGGTATTCCATGTCTTTGATGGGTTCCCTTGGTTCTAACTAGTGACTCGGCTGCGTATAGCTCGGTGTTTTCTTCTACGTTTACGCGGGTTTGATCGCCCATCTTCGTCCCGTGGATCTTGTTTGACTTGACCGCTGCCTATGCCACAGGTGTTGGATCTACGGCTGCTTTTATCGTCGGGAATCTCACAGCCCAACCTATCGGTTGTCAGTACAGATCCCTAGCGTTAGATGTTAATCTTGACCTCGAAGTCTAGCTTTATTTACCATTGGCGCCGCTTATTCCATCGGAATCGTTCTTGCGGTCACGATCTGTGCTGCGACTTCCGGTGGTCATTTCAATCCTAGTATTACCATCTCGGCTGTTTTGTTCGGGGGGTTTCCAGTGCGCAAAGCTCTCCTGTACGTTCTTCTCGCACGATCCTTCGAGTTCGATGTTTGGCATGACTACTCTTTTGTCACTCGACAGGTACATAATCGCACAGATTTTTGGCTCTTATCTTGCGTGCCTCATTGTATATGTGCAATGGAAGGATCTACTCGTTGTACGTTTCCTTTTCTACGAGATTCACCAAACTCAACCTTGGTCTCATCAAAGGCTGCGGAGCACGTCCTCGTCAAAAAGGGCATCTACGACACAATGATGTTCAGCCCCGCTGGTCCGGCAGGCATATTTGGACTCTATGTATTGCCCGGGACGAACCTGCACCGAGTCCTTCTCAACGAATTTACGACCGTGAGTATTTTCAAAGTTCTTCAAAGTCAGTGTGATATGGTATGGCAAAAGGACTTTGTGATCGGTCTCGCAATCAGCGCATGTCTTGATCCAACCAACCACATGATACCACCTGCGGCAGCGCCTTGGGTCGTCGGATTCACATAGTACGCACCACTATTCCTTGATAGCGATTGCCTGACCCATGTACCAAGTGGCATGGCCGTGTGGGGATACGCCCCGACCGCAAGTATGTAGCCTCCTCATCAATCGATCCATACCCGACTGACTCTCGATTTTAGTCGCAGCAAATACTGCGCGTGACGTCGGCGGACGTCTGATGGCAATGACGATCTGGGGTCACCGAGCCGCAGGCGGTCCATATGCGGCGATATCTGCACTCACAAACATCCCAGCCACGGTCCTTGCATTTTTCCTTTATAGCACTCTTTTAGGCTCTCCGTCCAAAAGTACGTGTTTGGTCGCAAGTATGCGATCAAGAGAAGCTGACGCGGATCCGCACTGGGCTCGACAGCCCTGACCACACAGCATATCGCGTTCCTCAGAGCACAACAGACATACCGCGAGGATAACGGTCTGGTCCCAGTAGGCCATTTCTCGGGTCTCGAATCATTGAGCTCGAGATCGTTCGATGAGAAGATAGGCAATGAAACAATGGAAGCCGAGGCCAGACACGTTTAGCAGTCAGCCTTCGAAGATTTGGTGGATGGGATTCTGGGGCTCCGCTAAGGAATGCCATTTCTCATTGGAGATAACGAGGGATAGGATTTATGATCTATACTACATGGGACGCATCTTTTTTTTCTTGCTTCAAACCCTGTAATATCGTTCCAACCTTTGTTAAACGTGAGGCATCCGGCGCTGAGCCTGGACGCCGCAATTTCAGGCATCAACGCCGCTACAATATAATTGTCATTTCCTTCTTACCTTAATAAAACACGTCCGACATCATCCGCAGGCTCTGCTAGATTGCACGCTGAATGGTCAAGGGGGGCCGTCGTCAGGGTGCTCGAGAGTCAGACAAGAGATCTAGCCTCACTCGCAGTCGGCAGTGATTAGCCCCGCCAGCTCGAGTTCGCAGTCGCCGCACCTGCGGCATTACAGCACTGCTGTACTCATCTCTGCTTCAAACGATTCGACGTGGTTGACCTCCTCGGAATTGTCGCAGAGCTCAGCGTGTAAAGGGCCGTGCTTATATTCGGCGATGACATTTATGTATCGGCACACTGACGACACCATGCAGTATACCCTTGTTTCAGACCGACAGAGCAACCTTACAATTTCGCTAATGATGGGTTTCGTCCGTGGGTGACTTGAACCACTCTAATAGGTTCGATTTGCAGCCGTAAGTAGATCACAGCTGGAACGCGGAATGAGGACTTACAGTTTCCCAGTGTTCTCCCCTGAAAAAAGCATCAGTAACGCATTGGGTGCGTTCTCCAGCCCCTCGACGATGTGGAATTTTCGTTTGAGCGTGCCATCCGCAAGCCCGACGGCCAGATCAGCGATTGCGTTAGGAAATTGCGAAGCGTAGTCTAAACTATAAAAAGTGAGTCGTACGAACCGAGTCGTGGACGAACCAAGTGCGCACACGACAAAACCTTGGATTTTGGCTCGTTGAGCAATAAGATTCAGGTAGTTTTCAAGGCCACGAGGCTTTGTTGAATCTAGATGTGACGGATGAGCGCACCCGCTAAAATTGGGCAAAACAATCGACGTACTATATGCAGAGATGGCACCTGGAACGTCAGTATCGTATACATACTAAGCAAACCTGAATCGGACGCGCGGAAAACAGGTACGAACCACACAGTGCGATCCTCGCATTCTTGTTCAATCGGTTCATCGCCATATCCAAAATCTCTCCGCCGACATTGTCAAAAAAGACGTCTATATATCCGACGGCATTCTTGAAGTCCTTTTGAAACGTACTGTGCTTGTAATTCAGGGCGACATCGACGCCGAGCTCGTCTCGAAGCCAGGCACACTTGTCGTCGCTTCCTGCTAGGGCAACGACCCTCGCACCGACACGTTTTCCAAGTTGGCAAACGAGGGATCCAACGGCGCCGGCAGCACCAGATACCAGGAGAGTCTCCCCAGGCTTTAGCTGCCCTACATCATGGAGACCCTGTTGCCACCGCCGCGAGTCAGTAATTGAATTAGGGACGAACCATTGCTTTATGCTCACAAAGTAGGCAGTCATGCCTGGAATTGCATAGCGTAAGTGCCAGTTGTGCAAGAAGGGTCGATCGTACCGGGGATGCCGAAAGTATTCAAAAAGTCCAATGCAATAGTGCCTGGAGGGGGACTTGGATACGTCAGCCATAGCGTGGTTGTGTACGGTGTGGATCCACATTATCTTTCGGAGTGAAGCATCCTCCAAAACGGCGAATTCAGTCCATCCTGCGCGTCCATGCATATCAAGAACTGCGCCGAAAGCGAATACACTTACCGAGCCTGCCATATACTAAATCGCCTTTGGTAAGAATGCTTCCAGCACCGACGTCGACGACAGTGCCTATCCCAGCAGCACGCATCACCTCGCCGACCTTGACAGGAGGGATGTAGCTGCGTGTGACCCTCAGCCAGCCACGCATGGCAGGGTCGAGTGAGAGATGCGTCACTTTGACGATGACCTGTCTTGGCCCTGCCTTGAGAACATCCTTTGAGACGGTCTGCACCTCAAAGGTGTCAGGGAGGATGTCTGCTTCGGGACGTTCACGGAGAACGATACGAATGAAGGAGTTGGATGACATGGGTGATCGTAAGTGGGCAACCGACGACGTATCCCCACTCGGTTGGAGTTTGGGTCGGGCCAGAGTAAAAAGAACTAAATTGCTAGCCAACAACAGATATTACGCTCAGGGTAGAACAACACCAAGAAAGTAGATGCAGTAGATACAGGTGTGATTGCACTCCAATATAATGCGTGAAAACCGTCAGTGTGAACAGGTAGATAAAGCTGGCGATGAAAGGCCAATCACGACCGTCGAATCATCGGAGCGGGCAGCAGGCCCATCAGACCAAAAACGAGGGCGTAGAGCCCCGAGGCTGCAATCGGAGTCGGCGAGTGTTGACTGACAGAGCAAAGATTGGAAATTACCTCCAATGGTGCCCTTCAAGTATCCTAGACTAGACCACTTCCCGAGCGTGATGGAGAGCAGTGACCAGCCGGCGACGATGGCAGCAGTCAGAGTCGGGATGACACGTGAAAGGACGCCGGACTGCCTCCAGGAACGGTACTTTGGAAAGGGGTCATGATGAGGAAGTATCATGCGACAGCGAACGGTACTTACGTCGGGTTCAACCCCTCTGAGCCAGTGTAAAAGCAAGATGTAGAGGAACAAAACGACTACGAGACCGCCAAGGCATGATGAAACGAGTGCGACCGCCCTATTCGCGACCATTCAAACCGGGTTGTGTGGGCAGGCAACCGACCTACCTCGACCAGTCTCCTGGGTCAGCGTTGGGTGTGGAAAGCAGGCCAAAGAGGATGCGGTGAGTGTTGAGAAAAAAGGTGACGACTGCGCCAGGGATGATGAACTTGAGCTGGCGGAGGGTGTGGCGGGAGAGTGGGGGGGCCATGGATGCGGTGGATGGAGGAAGGGACATACATACGTCACTGTTCAGACGCAGCCTGAGACTGCCGCATATAGTCGACCAAGACACACCACATACCGTAAATGACCCGCGGAAAATCAGCCAAAACTCTCGTGGTCAAGGTCCCGCGACACGGCGCCCAGCGGATAGGCCTGAAATTCAGTCTGTCCGTCGAAAACCTCGTGCGGAAGGAATATGCCCCCAAATCTGCCAAGCAACGGCCCCGCGTGCGTTACCAGCATAACAACGATCCGCCAACGGGCGCCTTGGCGCAGTCCATCGTCAGTACATCCCCCAAGGTCGACGCATATACTGATCAGGCTGCAGGAAGCCGCCTCAGAGTGGAACTCTCTGCTGATATCCGCACGCGCGCAACGAGGCCCTCAGTGGGACGTGGGCACCCAACAGTCAGTAAAACCTGCGTTCTTCCACGCATTTTCTGACACTGGATAGATTCCACGTAGACTTGGGGTCCGCTCTCTATTACGACCCCACGCGACTCCTCGAGGTGCTGAAACAGCAGCGCCCCCATGAGGAGGATCACATCCAAGTCGCCCCACGACCAGGTTCGATGCAGCCTCCAGACTTTCGCCACGAGTCCCCTCGTATCGTCCGAAATCCTTCGGCTTCTGCAATGCAACCCAATTACTATGGCTCCCCTCGTCACCCGGAACACCAACCACAAGCATTCAACCCAATCCCTGCGGGTCATTTCTATGGTGACCCCCGCGCAGCCGGCGGGATGGGCAATATGTCTCCGGACATCCGGAGGCGCACGGGGAGGGTTGGTCCGGAAGAGGGGTTCATTTCACTTCATGGGCCATAAATTTGCACTTCAGAAATATCATCCTTGTCGCTGCCAGTCTGACTTAGCATGTAATACAGTGCAATTCAAGGTGCCTTCGACGTGTATGCCCTCGCTGTGTCTCGGCTCGCAGCGCGCCGTGATTTCAAGTTCTATTTCCATTTTTTAGGTCTCCCCTCGAATACACGGAAATCATTCACATGCAGGCCCTGCACATTTACTCCGTCTTTTGCATGGATTCGATCCCTCATCCTGATAACTGCAGGAGAGCATGCCCGCGTGCACGTTGATATTATGCATTCCCCGTGTGCATCATGGTCCTGGTCAGAGCTAAATCGCATTACGATTCCAATGACTTCATTAACAGGTAGAGTTGATTCGGAGCCTTTCCATGTTCGGTTCGATGGGCAGGTCAAGGATCCAAACAAGTTCCAACCAACACCGTCGTGTCAAGCCTGGGTTGTCCCGGCACTCGATTTCTAATGTACTCACGTCCCGTGTTAAATTAGACCATGCTAGGAATTCTGAATTAGGTACAGACTCGAGTCGTTCGGGACTTGTTGCTGCACGCCGAGTCACAACGGTGACGTTCTGTTTGCCACTCGCATTTGTATCATACATCCTATCCCTACCAGGCGCAGGGTTCAAACATTCACCTCCATGTTTCTGCACGCCACGCATAGATTTGTAGTCGTTTATGCCGCACGTATGCCTCTCTACTACTCATTCTTCAACACAATGAAATTTCTAGCTCCAACTTGAAATTACCACGCACCAAGGTCCAAGTTCGATCCAACAGATTCCGGAAAGAGTACGGTAAGACTATCTTGACGCTGACTCATACCCCTTAGTTCATACGCTATACGCTCCATGGTACTAGTGGACATGTAGTTCATGCTGTACACCATATATAGACGTTGTTCTTGTGCGTACGCCAGGCTTTTGATGATTCTCGAACATCCGACAGTGACTCAGAGGTACTGACAACAATTTCGGGATCTCAACGTAAAGAATGGGCGGTGTTGTAAGGTTGTCATCCTTTCTTTTCGTATTCAGCTAAACGAGCAAAAATTCTCTACCCGATAGCGGTCAACTGTACGTCGAGTACACCGGCGAAGAACCTTTGCGGGAATAGCGCTTTTGGAAATGTCACATATATAGTACGTCACCACGATAATGTGAGATGAAATTTAAGAGGTCGGCGCGAAGAGGTTGGATGAACTCTGAAGGGATTACTGGGGACCAACGACGGGGGGCGCAGATAGAGAAGCGAATATAATTCGTCAAAGGTACTTATTCGACGATTCATTCTCCAGAAGAGCAGCTCCAGCATATTGCAGATCCAACAAGAAACTATCGATCTAACGAGGGATCTCAGGGAAACTTTGGCAAGTCGTTGGGAAAGAACAAGAGTGCATCCTCCAAAAATGATATCTAGTACCGGTGTTGACGGTGAGCGAAATGCGCTCGATGTGCAGCACGATCATATGAAATCAAGTGAACTAAAATCCATTGTAAAAATCTCAATTAATTGAGGACTCCGGGTGGGCAATATTGCCATTGAAGTGCTTCCTACATCTCAATCTTGCAAGCATGAAGAGGTTGCTACAATATACATCAATAAGAAAAAGGGTAAGCTGGAGCGAGAGACACCATACCTCCAGGGTTGACAGTGAAGGGCGCAGATTGAGTAATGAGTCCAGTACTATCCCTGAGGAGAAGGCCGATGGATGTAGCTACTGACAATTGATTGTGACATTCATAAATAACGCAAGAAAACTAACTCACCGGCTGCGATGTTGCACATCCAGGTCAAAGAGTCACTGTTGGTATCATAAGATTCGATTGCTTGACTACCGGGCTGGCCTCCAGGGATAACACTGCATCCCGCCAAGTTGAAAAGCAGACTAGACGATTGTACCAGGAGGACATACCTCTGTTTATAGAATTTGCGTTACATGAAACTCAGCAACTCGCAAATAACAGAGAAGATATATGATAATACCAGATAGTAGGGGGCTGAGGGGAAACTGAGTCAAAGATTTGCAGAGACACGGACAACTCACCGATGCCTCCCGCCCACGTAATCAAAACTGGTTGACACTGAACAACATTAGCACTGTGGACGTGAGATTAGGTTAGAGGCCGTCAGAAGGGGAAACGACTGACGGAGTGTTGATGACAAGATTAGCCAAGGAAATAGTGGCAAAAAGAGCAAGGGATGCAAAAATGGTCCTCATGGCGAGCTGGAGTCCAAAAAAAAAAGGTCGACTCATTCCACTCGGCAGACTTCATTTGAACCCTGGCCCTCCCCAATTTAACTCTATCCACCCAATTACGGCATGCTAGCCTTTCAGTGTCGAATCTAAGTCGATCTGGTCACCTTTGACCGACAAGCCTTGGCTGAGCGGTGCTAGTAATCACCGGATCCTCTCGCAATCGACAGAACTAATGGAGATTTATTAGGTCCCGATGGCATTCGTAAAAGTTTAAGCTGCTGGCACTGGCAGCCAGTACCAACATTTGGCCCTGTTATAATGAGTTGATTCGCGATCTTGAAGCGTTTTTGTTTACGGAAGAGCTCATGAAATTTCATGTGCTGTGACTAAGCCAGAGTTTGGGACAAGGCTGGCGGTCATGGGCAAGAGTCGTGAAATTACACAACTTCGGTAAATCGATACAAAGTCAATGCGCCATCTATTCTGACAATTTCTTTCAAGGTCGTCACGACTTTGTGGTCCCGGACAACCGTGACCTTCGTTTCCTCGAGCGCTGATGCTCATCCGTGTCTACCAAGCGCATGCGCGCACGTTTCCCCAGAAGTGTAGACTTGGATGGTGACTGACCCTCTCTGCTCTCTTCATCGGCTACTTCTTCCTCCTTTCCCTCCGGTTCGTCGGGTTCTTCTTGCTCTCCTAATTCACCGTGCCCAACATCTCCCTCGGTCCCGCCACCAAGCTCACCTGACGACCCAATAGCGGCAGCCTTGCTGGCCTCTTCTTCCGCCAAAGCTAATTCTAGTTCAGTCGGTGGACGGCACTTAGCTCTGCGGGGTTCCTGAGCGACATCTCCAATTGGCATGGTCACCAGCCTATAGCCAGGACAGTCGGGCGTACAACGACGGTGTTTCTTGTGTGAGACTGCGTGACGGGGTAGAGAGGCTTGTTTGCGTGGCCACAGAAATGATTGAGACTCATTTCGACATGGAAGCGGGTTGCAGGTATGGATACAGAGTTCATAGTCGGCGGGATTTATTTTCGGAAAATTATTGCTGGTCTGTGGCGCAGGGCTAACAGGTACAGGTATGCCAGGAGGAGCTTGCGATGATGATGATGATGATGATGATGATGACGACGACGCCTGAACTCTGATAAGGGTTACATGTATAGAGGTGGATGTCGACCACGCACATTTCTTCGCTCATCCTGGAGTTCCTTCCTTCCTTCCGGCACTGTCTTGGTAGGCTGTTTGCCACTATGAGCACGAGAAACTAGGGAATGTAAAACATACACGACACCGGATTCTCAGCATGATCATGTCACTGCGTTTGTCGGTGTTCGAATCTGGTTGGGGCTATTGGTAGGTGAGACGTGATCCTTCGAGCTGTCGGTCGATGGTCATTACCGTTGATTGTTGCGCCGCATCCGTTGGTTCTGGCGTGGATTGACTGTGCGCAGAGCCAATGGCAGTGAGCTGTTCCGGAGATAGCTGAGCGCGGAGGAACGCGACCAAGGCATCAAGATCCTTGAGTCGCTTTTCAGTCGCTTGCCAAGTATTTCGCTGCTGTTCTAATGCTATCTGACAAACGACGGTCTGGGTATCACGATATGCATCAATAGATGTGGAGAACCAACTGTCTGATCCGCAAGCGCGCTAGTCAGCCGATCAATCTCTGTCTTCTCCGCTTCCGGATGAGTTGTGGGGGCTTCTGTTGCTGCAGCCTGTGTGCTGAGCTGCAACTCTTGCAGTTGGAATGCAGCTACACGACTTTGCATCAACTGAGCTTCTCTTTTCCAGGTATTTCCGTATTCCTGCCATTGACGCAACAAGTCCTTAAGCCGATCTATTTCTTGATTTGCAAAGTCAAGCTGTTTTAAGGTGTCCCCGACCTCGGGCTCAGATACATTCGATGCGGCTTGTTCAAAGTGACCATTAGGAGCATGCTCTGGAGAGGAGTAATTGTTTGTATTTGCCTTGGCAGAGGCATGAGTTTCGCCAAGCTGTTCATCTTGCGTTCGCAGCGATTGTCGAATATGTTGCAACTCATCCTAGAATATTTTTCAGTGTGTTAGGGACACAGAACTGTCGATAGGAAGAGTCTTAACTGCACCTCAGCAGCTTTGCGTTGCCTCCGGGACTCCTCCAGTTCCTCATCCTTCATCTGAAGTTCGGCGGCAAGTGCATGGTATCTTTCGCGAAGACTTTCTTCCGCCGTTGGTCCCTGATCCTCTTCCGTTTCCATTGGCCGGGAATCAACCTCTCCAGTTTCCTCCGAGCCCTGCCTTCCCATGTCAAGGCTCTGCTCGACTTCTCCATCCGAATCGCCCCAATCTGATGGATGGACGCCTAGACGTGCTCGGAATTTCGCAAAGGACGCCATGAGAGTGTCGCACCCCATCGCCAACAGTTTGCGTTCATCGGCCCATTTTGCTGCGGACTGTGTGAGCTGGTGGCGTAAGTCAGCGACCAGATGCTCGAGCTCCAGATTCTTCTGTAGCAGGCCATCGAGGTGGGGTCTCAGTCTGGATGGTGGTGCCATGGGTAACTTGCCGTGACTGTGAAATAAAGTGTTTTTTTTTTTTTAAGAAAAAATAAGGCGACCTCCAACTTCTTGGAGGTCACATCAACTTTGGCAGTTGCTGGGTATGAGATGATCGTTCCGAACTTTGTCGTGCCTTCGATGTTCTCTACTGCCGTCTGGAAATTCACACGCGATTACATATGTGCGTAGCTTTCTGAATTCAAAAGACCTTATTTTTTCGTTGGGCTTTGTAGTCCTAAACGTTTGAACTCCATGGCTGCAGGATCTAAGAGCCGCCGTGCATATGTTTAGACCAAAATTCATTTTCGTTTTTCCCATGTAACTCTTTGGATTATCTCAAGGGCTCCATATAAAACAGGCATGGGAGCATCAGGAAGCTCACCCACAGCTTGAATAGCTACCTATCTTCAGCGATGTCGTTCGCTAAGAAAATGCCGTATGGTGAGTTGCGAATAAATCGATGGCTTCAGCGGGTCGCAGAGCTAACATCTGGAGTCAGTGAAGCTCGGAAACTCGGGGTTGAAGGTCTCTAGAATCATCCTCGGGACCATGCAGTACGGCAACAAAGGGTGGGCCGAGTGGGTCTTGGGCGAGGAGGAAGCCATAGAGCATATAAAGGCAGCGTGAGTGCCCCCAAAATAGTTGGTCGTCATTTGATATAACAGTTGCACAGATACGAAGCTGGGATACAGACGTTCGATACTGCAGATGTGAGTGTCCGGCGATACTGTCCTGTTTCATCTGCCTGAACCGCTTTCTAAGACTTACTCAAATGGCTACTCGGAAGTCATTCTTGGTAGGGCGATCAAGAAGCTCAACCTGCCTCGGGATGAGATTGTTGTGATGACAAAGGCGGGTTGTACCTGAATGCTAGACGGAGCCGTAACCTGACTCGTTCACAGGTTTATAACGTCGTTGGTCGCGAGTACAGTACCAACCAGGTTGGCGGCAGAAAGGATCCTGATCAGAACGGCTATGTGAACCAACATGGCCTGAGTCGCAAGCACATATTCGCAAGTGTGAAAAAGAGTCTGGAACGTCTTCAGCTTGATTACATAGATCTCCTTCAATGCAAGTGGTTAGTAGTTACGAAAATGATGACTCATTGATGTTTTGCAGGCCATAGGTTTGACGCGGAGACGCCGATCGAAGAGACCGTAAGTTTTCGGTCAAGTTGCTTGTTATCTATTTCAAGTCGGGTCAGATGCAAGCCCTTCACGATGTTGTCAAAGCGGGCTACGTCCGTTATATCGGAATGAGCTCTTGCTGGGCCTACCAGTGTACGCCTTTGTTTACCATCAACTAATGCATTTGTATTCACGGCCAGATTTATAGTCCAGGCCATGCAAAGTAAGGACGAAAATCTGATTTTCGGGAATGTCCATAACCTTTCAGACAGATTACGCGATCACAAACAAGCTTACGCCCTTCATCTCTATGCAGAACCACTATAGTCTCCTGTACCGTGAGGAAGAGCGGGAGATGTTTCCAACACTCAAAATGTTTGGTGTTGGCTCGATTCCTTGGTCTCCGCTTGCTCGTGGTGCCCTCACCAGACCACTTGGTCAACAAACCAGCCGAGGTCAGACTGATTGGTAATGGTCTTACAAGCCGAGAGTTCGTGTTTCTGATACACGATAGGTTCATTGGCAACTATGAAACCGCATCATCTTACGAAGCTATTATCAATCGGTGTGTTCTTGGCTGGCCTCTATGCATTGGTGGCCGATTTTTATTCCTATGACAGCGTCGAGCAACTAGCAACAAGGAGGGGCGTGAGCATGGCGCAGATTGCTATTGCATGGATTCTCACCAAAGACGGTCAGTCCCGCGTTTCTGCATCTCTGTTCGGAACCTTAGTTGTTGCGCTCCAGGTGTAACTGCTCCTATTGTCGGTACGACAAGCCTGGCCAACCTCCATGATATCATTGGTATGTTGTTATTTATCATCGAGGACGCCCTGAACCGATAAATGAATGAAGCCGGAGTCGATGTGAAACTGACTGCAGAGGAAATTCAATATCTGGAGGAGCCGTATAAACCGATGCCTGTGCTCGGGCACTCTTAATAGCACTGTGTATTACATAATCAACTCTACAGTCCAACGACCAAGTGGTGGTTTGATAAACACAGAGTTTTCTTCGTTTTTCGTGTTTGCAAGATGATTACGCGTTCACCCAAACCAGCCAAGCCGCTCTCCGCCCTGCCCGCCCGACGCGCCCCGACTCCCCTCCGTTCTGGCACCTCTGTGGCGACGGCGACGACCTCGATACTTACCTCTGCAACCGCAACAGGTTCGACTGCCACTCCCCATGAGGCCATGGTCGCGTCACAGCTTGCGCACATCAACGACCTCGTCCAAAAGAACCGTGGCTTCGAGCAGACCATCAAGAAGCTCAACGAAGACCTTTCCAAGTCTTCCGCTGATGTACTCGCGCTTACCGCTGAGCGCAAGTCTTGGGAGGGAGACCGCGACTCGTGGACGGGTGAGCGCCAGAAATGGATGGACGAGAGAAAAATGTGGGCGGAGGGATGTGACGCTATGCAAGCGTTCCATCGGATACAGCAGTACCGCGTCGCGTGTTCGTTGCATGACGAGCGTGTCGCCATACTTAAGATGCAAGAAGCGGCGAGACTCGAGCAGCTCAAGCGACTACAAAGGGACTACAAGATCACAATGTTCCAGGTGCGAGAATCTGAGCTCGAGGAACAGATTGACCAGGCAGATCAACTTCTGGACGAAGCGGTGGAGGCGAGGGCACGGTGTGAGAAGGTCGCAGAGGAGTTCGAGGCCCGGTCCACAGCTCTGGCGGAGGACGTAAAGTCGAAAACGGCGGAGATACAGGCATCTCATAAACAACGCGAACAGGTCGAGGTGCGTTTCTCGTCGATTCTTGTGTGCTTCATTGTGAGGCTACCCTCATCCTTCTAGGACGACCTCCGACGCCTTCGGGAGGCTCATGCAGACGCAACGGCAACATCTACAGCGACGTCCTCCAAACTTACCCGTCTGACTACAGAGCGTAATGCTCTGGACGCTCAAGTCACTTCTCTCAAACGTTCTCTCGAGCTTGCTCAGGATGAGACTATCCAACTTCGCACGCAACTCGCCAACTGGCAAGACTTGAAGAAGGGAGAGGATGCTGAAGCGGAGAACTTACGGAAGAAAAAAGCTGAATTTGAGCAGGAAATAAGGGATGCCAAGAGACGCATAACCGAGCTTGAAACACGTGCTGAAGAAGCCGACACGCTTGAATCAAAAGTACAAAAGCAGAGGGAGAAGATTGACAAGTCCAAGAGTATTCTTCAGGAATGGCAGGTGTGGAATTATGTCTGAAATACCCAAAAAGTTCACTGGAACATTCATCTTTACAGACGGAGGTTAAGGAACAAACGACTGCCCGCGAGGCTGCAGAGACTAGTTTGACCGATGCAAATGTGCAGATCGCTACCTTGGAGCAGAAAATCGTCGAACTTCAAGCTCAGTTAGCCATTGCCTCCAAGTCCCGGGTGGGTTTCTGTCTAACCTCCCTGTTTTTCGCTTTTTATACTTGGTGACCACCAGCCATCGAGTAAGAAATCACCACCGGATCTAATGCAAGAAGGGGAAAGTTCTTCCACATCCGTCCTGCCTGCCCAAGTCCGAGACATGCCCAGCAAAGTGCCGTCCACATCCAAGCCATCTTCAAGTGGGCCCGCTGGTGCCTCTGCTAAACCACGGTCAAAGCCACGTTTTGCGAAGCAACCTAGTCCTGTTCCTGAACTTGATAGTGATATCGAGATTCTCGATTCTCCACCCTTCCCATCGGCTGCTCCCGAGCAAAGTACAAAAGCAAAGGGAAAACAAAAGGCGGTACACGACAACGGCGACGTAAGCCACAACCAGGTCGGAGAGGTGAAGAAAAAGAAAAAGAAGAATGTAGACGAAGAAGCGGAAGAAAAGGAGCCGCCAAAGGCGAAAACAACGAAGAGAAAGAAAAGAAGCTCCACGAGCGACGACACCGATGAAGTACATCCAAAGACCAAAGCGAAGCCAGGGTCCAACAAAAAGCGCGCTTCACCCGGTCCGCCCAAAAAGTCCAAACCCAATTCGTCGCAAGTCAACGAGATTTCTACAGCGAGAGATCCAGATCCGGACGTTGCGCCAAAGAAGAAAAAGCGAAAAATTAACTTGTTTGGTGGCTCTCAGCCGTCTACGTTTGATTGGAATCAACTAACACAGGTAGCTTTGTTCCGTTATCCGCAGTTCAACCACTAACATCAGCGCATGCAGACCGGAGAGGATTTGGGTATACCAAGGCAACTTTCACCCATGAAGGAGACAGACGTGGTACCCCGACGACTGGGGAGGGCTAGTAAAGTATAGGTTTATGTGTATGTTCAGCAATGTAATTCATAATTTACAAGTGAACCTGTTGCCACATCATGAAACTCTTCTCGACGTGGATATTCGTGATCAGAGCGATTATAATGGCCTTTTTTTCTATAGGCCTACCTCTACGTAGTGACACGAAACCCGTGTACCATCGATATGCGGAACACATCCAAGAACAAGGGGGTGTATGGCGGCCAGGTAAACGGTTGAGAAGAAAAAAGAAAAACAGCCAAACAAATTCATTAACGTGGCGGAGTTTGAAGCTTCATATTATGTAATACGATTCGGTCCTCCTTCTAAATTTGGCACTTCTCAAGAAAGAAGAACTTTGAACATGAGCGCTACCATCATGGCGTGGATCGACCGCTTGCTGCTTAGCTTCGTCAGCCCTGCGCTGCCTCGGATGCGACTGAGCCCAGACGAGGACGCCTTGAATCCAGTGATGGTCAGTCCGGCGCTTCGACGATTATTTAACTCAGTGCGTCATAGGCTGCTAGATCCAATTCTTTACATGGGAAGCCCAACATCCGGACATGAGTTGGTGGAAGCATTTCGAGCATGAATTGCCTCGCCTCAAGGAACTTGGGTTCACACAAGTCTGGCTACCTCCACCAAACAAGGCGATGCACGGCAAGGTCAGAATTGTATAGACATGCTCAATGGTTCTTGATGCGGCTCAGCAGCATGGGCAAGGATATGATGCTTACGATTTGGTATGTTGAGCTTTTAAGTACGATGCCTGTGCCTCACGTTTTTTTCGTTGTGTCCCAGTGGGACCTCGGCGAGTTTGATCAGAAGGGGACCGTTTCCACTAGGTGGGGCACTCGGGAAGAACTCCTGGATGCCTTCTCTGCAGCACGTCAACACAACATTGGCGTCCTAATAGATGCTGTGCTCAACGTAATTTTTCTGAACTTTTTCCCCTTGGGCTTACTCTTACCCCGTGTTTGCTAGCACAAGCTAGGTGCAGACAGAACAGAAATGTTCCCAGCTATTCACGTGGATTCTGAGAACCGCCTCCGAGATCTGGGACCAGAAAGTGAGATAAGCGTATGTTGATTTTTCCTATAGCGGGCATTTCGTTCTAGTTTCGGCAGGGCTGGACCGTCTTCGATTTTCCTGGACGACAAGGAAAGTACAGCAAGATGAGGTGGACCCAAGAACATTTTACCGGTCAGTTTCTGCACAGCTACTTCTTCTAACTTTCTCAGCCATGTTAGGAGTTGACTGGGATGAACGAACGCAGACCCTTGCTATATATCGAATAGCAGGCAATCGTCACAAAGGATGGTCAAACGAAGTCGATACTGAGCTTGGGAACTATGATTACCTTCTCGGAAGCGATGTTCGTATAAAAAATGAAATACAACGAGTTACTGCTCAGTTGGAAACGCTTAGATCGATCATCGGCATCCTGCGGTTCGTGATGACCTGTTTGCGTGGGGTTCGTGGATACTTGATGTACGTGAGAGCAGTTGTGCTACGACTTCATGTAGATATCTAAGCCGCATAACAGGTTACGGGTGGAAACGGATTTAGGTTGGATGCCGTGAAGCACATACACCGGAGCTTCCTCGTTGAGTTTGTGAGTGTTGAATTTGCTGGTTGCGAACGCTCACGGAATGAGATCCTCTTAGATTGAGAGAGCCCGCAGTGTGGCAGGCAGGGAGAGATTGTTTGTCGTTTCCGAATGTTGGACCGCAAAGTGGGCTTCTTTTCTTCTCGTGGTCTGATTTGAATGACGATGGTATCTAGCGTGCGGAAGATACTCCCTTACATGCGAGCGTTTGGTGGACAGGTGCAACCCCTCGTGTTCTAAGTTGTTGTTCCAAAGCCTCAACTTGATGGCAGTCTGCCTTTTTCGACGTGCCGCTTCACGAGAACTTCCACCAAGCGAGCAAGCTAGGCTCATCTTTTGACCTCCGGCGGATCCTCAATAATTCCATTCTCGAGATCAGACCTCAGGATGCCGTTACGTTTGTGGACAATCACGAGTGAGTCATGAATCTCTCGACCTCCGTCGTAAGGGCACGTATACTAATTTGCTGGGTAGTACGGTGAGCTGCGACTCGCCTTTGTTGCATTTCATTCACGGGGGGAATTCAGCAAATCGGGCAATCGTTGGAGAGTTGGGTACGTTTTTGACTTCCCGAGTGACATGCTCATTTCATTAGTGTAATTGCTTTAGGTGGGCACGAACTTTAAGGTCCACGCTTACGCGCTCATTTTGTTACGTTGCGGTGGATTCCCGCAAGTGGCTACTCTCGTCGAGACGAGGCTTTGTTTTCATGCGCTCCTCATTTGTTCTCTAGATGTGTCTTTTACGGTGACCTATACTCCAATCAAGAGTGTTTCTATCAAGATACCTCGGACAAGATACATCTGTTGCTCACCACCCGGAAACTGTTTGCGCATGGGGCATTGAAAGATTACTTCCAACATAGGAATTGCATCGGATTCGTGCGAGCTGGCAATTCTACATATCCGGGATGCGTTGTGGTGCTGAGTAACGAATCCGATGATGGGTAAGTTCTACCTCACAGATGCTGGTATAATTCTGATCCATCGATGAAGTACGATTTCTCGAAGAGTTCGCATGAATGTTGGCTCGGTCCGTTTTCGTATGGTCGTCCGACTGCCTTTACGGGGTCTGATCTTTTCGTTTGCAGGGCAGTAAAGGTGCCGTGTATCGCGGCATATTTGATACCTCGCGTCGTATCACGATGGATCGTAAAGGATGGGGCGATTTTTATTGTTCCTGCGGTGCAGTCGAAGTGTGGATCAGGGATGCGGACAAGCCAGCGAGCTTGAGCGGCGCAGTGGACAAATGAGCGACGCCAACGCCAGAGCTCCACTGGTCGAGTTGACTCGAGAAAGTAGCTCCCAAGGGTGTTCTATGTATAACGATCAGCATCAGAATATCAGATCATGAACGATATCGATATCAGGCTCTGGGCCAGTGGCCACCAATAACTTCTACACACTATAAGTAAGACGACGACTTGCGGGTGCCAACTAAAGTTCTTAACAATCCAAAAACCGAGTATCCGTTCCAATGCAACGTAGCACTGACATAGGGATTTTCATCTATGCATTTATCCGAGTCGTCCAGGAACTCCTCGAATGCCATACAGGTTTATGCTCTGTAGTGTGAGTCTTCTAACTTATAACACATAGTTTGTGTGTTAAATACACCTTTATCAGGGCATATTATGGCGCTGCAAGATGACGCTGCAAACCCCAAATAATTCACACACGTAATTCTTGCGCGCGCGCGTTATACACTGGACATACGCGCGATACACATAATTCCCGCGCGTTTGAGACGTGGCTGCGCGTTATACACTGGCCGCGTGATACACATAAGTCCTGTGCGCTTTAGACAGTGGTTGCACGCAGACGTGCGAGATTTAGACGGTGTGCCACGCAGTAATTTAAACTTAAGTACTATCTAAAAATACATGCAAATGGCGTCGTCGTCGTCGTTGCACATTGTAAGGGAGAGTCATCAGATACTGGTGAAATGTGAGCTTTGGATGCGTGTCCTCGTCCTCGTCCTTGTCACTGTCATCGATCGTGTCACCAGTTGGCTTCACATCGGCGTCGCGTTGTCGTTGTTGTCGCTCGGGGGTCGTCGTTGGGGCAGTGTCGTCATCATGTCGTCAATCGATGGTATCGCTGTTGGCGTTGGCGTGGGTGTCATGTGACCCAGCATCCTCGTCCTCGTCGTTGTCATCGTCATTGCGTTGTTGATGGCATTGCTATTGCATGTATCTCGACGCTGGGGACATGCCGAGCGTCGGGGACATGTCTGAGGGCGAGGGACGAGTTTGAGCGGGATCGGCGGGTCATCGTGAGCACGTCCAAGGGAGAACGAAAAAACTTCCCACGCCCCCAGTTGACCAAGAACTCGGATAGCATTA
>JBBPUL010000056.1:0-50926 GCA_038094675.1 Spongispora temasekensis
CATGGCGTGAAACGAGTCAGAAGGCTATGCATGATAGAACTACATGGAATGTCATGGAACGCATGAGTCAGAGATAGGAGATAAGGGGACCGCACAGCCGTGAATGCTGACAAAGGAAAAGGCTGTGCGCGTTTAAGTAATACATGGCGGAAGAGAATGAAGAAAGAAAAGAAAAGGGGCCGATCGTAACAGTCGCGGGAGGTCTGAGTGGGACGAGGGACGAAGGTGGGGGTTGAAGAGTACTTGTGCTGGCAGGCGACAAGCTTTGCACGTTTGTGCTGGTCATCGAGATGAGAGGCATTCTTGATCCAATCGTCGATGGTGGTAGGGACGGTGTCCATAAGGTACACCTTTTCTGAGAGCGAGGGAGGAATACCAGTGGAGAAGTAGTGGCAGATAGTGGCTGCCTCGTTGAGTCCTGCTAGGCTAACCTGGTTGCGGAACTCGGAGATGTACTGGTTGAGGGACGGCTGGAAGGTTCCGTCGCGTCGTTCGTTGACGCGATAAGTGGCCAACCAGGTTAGGGCGTTGGCGGCGGTGTTGGGGCTTTCGAAGTGGGCTTTGAACTCTTTGACGAAGTCATCCCAGGATCCGAGGGCCATGTTGGTACCTCTCATGCTTTTGTCTGTGAAGGTATCTGCCCAGGTAAGGGTGTTTCCGTCATTCATAAACGAAAGAGCGAAACCGATCTTTTTCTCGTCGGTCGAGTAGACGTCGACGTTAATGGCGAGGTACCGTAGGACCGAGTGAAGCCAGGGCATGGTGTCACGTTGTTTGCCTGTGAAGGCCTTGGGCTGGGCGAGGCGGAGTTCGGTGGGTTTGGCCAACATTGGAGATGGGGGACTGGGTGGCGAGGGGGGCATGGTGGTTCCGGAGCTTGGACTAGGGGGCGTGGTGGACCTCCAAGAGGGGGAGGTGACGAGGGGTGGTGGTGGTGGGCGGGGGCGCCGCTTCAAGGGTGACGGAGGGGCCGAAATGGCGGCGATCTACAACAATGGTAGTCGTGTTCGAAGAGCTTGAGCCTTTTGTTATGACAGGCGTGGGTAGCGTCAGCCGTAGACTCGATGCGCAACCTAGAGCTGCGAGATGAAGACGAGGGGCGTAGGTCCTGCACGCAATGTACAGAGACTAGTCACTACTCCGCCTTGGCGAGTATGTAGCGACGTCGAAGATGAAGTCAGAGTATCCTCGAGCAAAGACGCTGCGAGGCCAAGTGGTTCGAAGGGAGAGCAGAGGGGAGCGAGAGGGTCAAAGACGCAATAGATTGCTATCTCGAGTAGGCTCAAGCTGGAGTTACATGCTTGTGCTACACCTCTATATATACGTGCGGGGGATGTGCACGGACCAGGCCTAAGAGGAGCCTCAAAGACGAAGAAAGACATAAGAGGAAAGAGGATAAGCAACTATGAGTAATCCGCAGTATGAATGAGTAAGAAGAAGACTGCGGATTTGGAAATAAGAAGCAAATGCACAGCAGAGAAGATCAGAAAAGAATGTGCTGCGGCACGAGGACTGCGGGAGCAGTAGAAGAGAAGCTCGGGTGAAATACCTGAGATAAGGATAAGCGACACGAAGTGTCGGAAGCAATAAGTGAAACAAAGAAGCGAAGAAGGCACTCGGTGCCAAAGAGAAGAGTCCAAGGGAAAGGGAAGCGGCATAAGCCAACAAGAAGTGTTGGCGAAGGGACAATGGTGAACCAGGGCGATACGCAGTATCGGAGACCACAGGTCCAAGGGAAAGGTGATAGGTATACACCAGTAGGACGACCGGTGAGGCATGGACGAACCAGCAGGGATGGCTGGTGAGACATCTGAAGGTGCGATGAGAGGCGCCGCGGCTAAGACGAAGGGAAAAGAATAGGGGCCATAGACCAATCGTAACAGTTACTTAATACGGATCTATCCGAGTCACAACGAGACTATGAGTCCATTTGTAATACTACAACAGGTGTTTCTGGAGAGTGGTATGGGTATTCCGGAATTCAACTTCCGATCTAGCCTTGCTGGCACAGTGACGGCCAAAGTGGCAAATCCTAGAATTGTCATAGTGTGCATGGCATACATTTGAGTGCAATGAATGAACCAGAGCTGAAGAGTCACTGGCCCCATCTACAACTGATTAAATATTTTTATCAAGAGATTCCAAAGTGCGGACCGCAGAGATCCATCAGCAAAACACTGATTTTCATACAGAGGTACAGACTAGTACAGAGGTACAGACTTGTATAGATTAGTGGAGACTTATGGTCTACTATTATATTATAATCAAATACAACCAAGCACAACCAAATACACTAACCAGGCTATAATCAAACATAACCAAATATACTAATCAAATACTAATTAAACACTAACTAAATATATACAATCAAGCATACTAATTAGATACTAATCAAATATAACCAAGTAGACTAACCAAACACAACCAAACACACTAACCAGGCACTAACCAAACACAGCCAAACACAACCAAGCATACTAATCAGACACTAGTAACCAAATATACTAACCAAATACTAATCAAACAAATCCAAACACTAACCAACTGCTAACCAAACACAATCAAACACAAATAATCTATGTGACAATTCACTAACAAACAACATGCAGTATAACTGCATTTGCACCAGATTATGTAATTCTATAATAGAATAAACACCATTACTAGATTTGGTATAGCCATTACCAAATATAACCATACTAACCAAATATAACCATACTAACCAAATATAGCCACACTAACCTGAGTCCAGTGGTGCTTAGTGTGGATTACATTTGAAATGCAGCTCGATCGCAGATGCCCTCTGATCAGGGCAGCACTGCTCACTCTGGATCAGGCTGCCAGGCAGTGGGCTGTGCTGACCAGATCGTGTGGCTCCTGAATGACTCCACTGAGCTATGACCTCCCTCTGGCCAAACAAACCCACTGGCCCCTCTGTCAACCTGGTGCTGGGCTGTGGGGCCATCACTCCACCCCCCCAACCCCTTGGTGGCTCACCGCGACCGACTCAGCAAATCACCCTTTTATAGACAAGACTACAGGCTTACAGACCACCACAGGGTGGTACAGAGTAAAATTTGAGTGATAAAATGCAAGCAATCAGTATATTATTGCTTTTTAAGCATATTTTAAGTCCTGTACAGAGAGGGACCTTTCTGTGCCTTTGTAACAACTGTAGTTGTCTTTAGCTAGCTGTACAGCCACCTACAGCTCTTTTGTGATTTGCTGATGGAGTCCGCGCCCGCCTACAACGGATCCTCTTCTCGGAAACTGCCCACCTCGTCTGGGTCTCACTCTGCGAATGCGCCATCCGAAACACGCGCCACGTTCCCAAGTTGGGCGACGTAAAACCGATTCGACATTGATCGCCGCCTCGCCCAGTCCCGCCGCGACAGGACACCGCCCTCATGAACCACACCCTCCAAACCTGGTCACATCTGTTGTGCCTCCCGATCTCGACCCTGACTGGGTCACCAAACTTGAGGTTTTAGTGGGTATCAATCTGCCCAAGGCTGGAACCCCCTGCTTAACCTGGGACACTAGCAGCGTGCGGAGCCCCATACTTCAAGCTCCTTATTTGTAAGTTGTAGTGATTTCAGCATGCTTCTTAACGGATCTGATTCAGGCATCACAACCAAACTGCTGAGACTTAAAGCGAAGGTAATCAAGGCATACGTGAAGTTAATAGAGAACCAGCGCAGCGTGACACGCGGTTATTATGAGACGATGCAAATACGACACAGGACTCGGCTGTTCAGAACAATGAAAGACGGTTTTATACCAAAAAGATAAAGCGTAAGCAGCTCGGTGATGTGCAGTTGGCAGTCATCAAACTTCCCGATAAGGGTTTCATGGTGCGTATCAGAACCCGATGGGCAATCTTTAAACCTGGCGTAAAGGTCAAACTAAAGGCCTATTTTCACCTTTTGTCCCGACTTTGATCCAAATCAAGGGCCGGCTTAAAGTTCGCCCACCGCATTGTGTTTGGAATTCATCGTTGCCCCGGCTCTCGATTCAGGGGGCTTTTAAGCCGGGCCGGGCTGCGGCCCATCACTAAGTTACAACTGTGACGTGCTTTCCTCACTCGTACACTCACTCCAGCGCTCATCCTTCTTCCTTGCAGCGCATACCCTTACCCCCATGACGATGACGCCAACGGCAGACGGAGCGTAGTATTACCACCACGTACATTGAGCGCCGATGGGCCTACGCGTCGAGGTAGCAGGACACCTACGACGACAACGCAAGAATGATGTCGGTTACACTTACACTGTGCCTTACTTCACGTCCAACCACTCAAGTTCCATGGAAGCATCTTCCCTAAACCCTCCGCTCCAATCAGATTCACCACCATCTGCCTCGAGCCACCCCATACTCGATATGTTTCACTCGACATTCGCGTCTCATGAATCGTCTCGAATCTTGGAGATGGCGTCGGTGTCGGTGTCGCAAACGCGAGACATCGTGCACTCTCCGTCGGCGTCGCTGGCGTTTGCGCGATCTGGGACGCTGTCAATGTACGGTTGACGTTACCAGATGGAAAAATGCAAAGCCATAAAACCCCCCGGGCATGAGTCCATAGGAAAGCAGTAGGCTCTAGGCGGGAAAAAATGACTCATGTTAATGGTAGCACTGGGCTGGTTGATAACTCACAGATAAATACTTCTTAGAAACGGCAACTTCCCCATGTTGATATGAGGCTCAGACGGATCCGGCATGTTCAACCCAACAGTGCAGGTACCCCACGTCGTCAGCGGTGATATCGAGCGTAAAAGGTTTCCTGTCGAATCAATGGGATAGTCCACGCCAGCCACGTAAGGGGTGTTCTCAATTACGACTGTGATTGCATTAGTCATTTGTTACTCCACTGTGACGCCCGCCTTGCATGGTTCGTCTCGAATCCCATAATGACTGAAGTCGGCTTCCGCATTCCTGTGTATACAAGCCTCGAGGAGGTTTACCAAAACCTTGGTACTTCCCTACAGCATGCGCAAGTTACCTCTTCATGTCATTTGGTCGAGCTCGAAACTTCTGACGGGTTTTTTTAGCGAACGCTGGAATGATCTCGTCAAAGAGTTTGTGGTTAGATTTGGGAGAACCCCCGCCTATATCGCCCGTGCTCCGGGGCGTATAAAGTGAGCATCTTTTAGTAGTCCCGGCGTTTGCGCTGCTGATATACCATGTCCCCCTTCATAGTCTCATTGGTGTGTGTTTCCTTTAGTATGATCTCGATGTTCCATGCTCTATCAGGCACTTTCGAGGCGAGCACATCGACTATTCGTTGTTTGGCGTCTTTCCTGCGGCAATCGAGCAAGATATTCTGATTGCATGTGCACCGCGGACAACTGTCATCAGCCCGCACGGCCACGTTCCCGGGCAAGTCGTTGCCGAGAATCTGCAAGTCAAATACCCAGGTCAGGTTTTTGCTCCGACCCGCGGATCCTCGTTGGAAGCAGTCGACATTCCCGCCGATGCCGTCCGCGTTGAAGCATGGCATCTCGACATCAACACGGTCCCACTGAGTTGGGAGGGATACGTGAAGGCCGGATACTATGTTCGTTCAGTTCTTGTGTGTATTCATCTGCACGAAAGCATTGATCATACCCATTTCAGGGCGTTTTGAACCGCTACTTCAACCCGGGGAGGAAGAGCCCCGAATTCTTGCCTGTCCCGGTGGATTTACTTGTGACGGGGTCTGTCCCGGCTGGCTCGGGGTTGTCGTCGAGTGCAGCGATGGTCGTCTCGTCCACACTGGCATTTTTGGCAGTCAACGGGATTCTCGAAGACCCTGACCTTGTGCCCACCAAAGATGCTCTGGTGCAGATGGCGATGGAGAATGAGAAACGTGTTGGTGCGTGCATACTACCGCTCCTCTTCTTTGCTGTTTATCTTTAGATCCAGGTGTCAATAGCGGAGGGTTCGTCCTAGCCTTCTCCATCATGTTCACTATACTCCAGGATGCTAATGCCCTTCTCTGCTCTTAGCATGGATCAGGCAGCGTCCGTATTGTCTCTTGCGGGCTCTGCACTCTACGTTTCTTTCTTCCCCAGTCTCCGTGTCGAGACTATTCTTCTCCCTGGACCTCGACCGGCCCATCCTGGTTCGCCCTCTGCACTGTTGGTCTGCGCGAACTCTCTCGTCGTATCCGACAAGGCTGTACATGCCAAGTACCAGTACAACCTACGCGTTGTCGAGTCGCTCGGCGCCGCGCGTGTGCTCGCAACGCGTCTCGGTATCGATGTGGGACCCAAGGAAAGGATCACGCTTAGAGAGGTTATGGCGAGGTTCATCGGCGAGCCGGACCAGGCAAAGGAGGATATGCACAAGGTGAAGGAGGGTCTGGCGAGGATGGTGCAGGCGATCGAGTGCTTGCGACCCCCAAATGCTGGCGACGGAGACGAGCTTGGCGTGACGTTGAACACGATGATCGAGTGGTCCGGAATGAGCGAGGCTCAGTTCAAAGAGACGTACCTCTCATGGGTCGAAGGTCGGTCGACTTTTTTTTTTTTTTTGGACTTGGCCCGCGCGCTCGCGCGCATATATTGCAAGTCTTTGACCGAAAGATTGGTAGTCGAAGCAACGTACTTCCAGTTATACAAGCGGGCCAAGCATTGCTATACCGAAGCGCTTCGTGTGCTTCAGTTCCGTGATGTTTGTCTGACGGCGGCAACATCGCCCGCCGCTTATCATGGCACTGCGGCATTCGAGGCGCTCGGAAGGTTGATGAACGAGTCTCAGGAAAGTTGCTCGAAACTGTACGAGTGCACGTGCCAGGAAGTCGACAATCTTACCCGACTTGCCCTCGCTGCCAAGGCTTACGGCAGTCGTGTGACAGGTAACTTGCTCTCTGTTGATACCGAGATCGAGCAAACACGTGTCTAACACATGCGCTTGAACCATAGGGGCGGGCTGGGGAGGATGCACCGTATCGTTGGTGGACGAGTCTCGAGTTGAGGCATTCATTGCTGAGATCAAGGCAAAGTACAAACCATATCGAAACCTCGGTGAAGAAGCTTTGCAAGAGGCTATCTTTGCGACGAAACCAAGCAGTGGTGTATGCGGTACGCGACCACTCGATCTATATGTTTTCATCCTCAATACTCTTTGTATTAACAGTATACAAGTTCACAGAGTGAAGAATTTACTATCGAAAGCACAACCTCTACGTTGTATTAATTGGAACAGTCGCCACTGGGTTCTGTAACGAGGCTAAATCTGCACTTGGAGCTTGGAATACGCATGTACCCGTCCGTACTGTTCGTTTTATTTCTAACAAGTATGTGATGCATGTATGCTAATATGATGTCGTTTTTAATGCTGATGCGAGGTTCCAGACTGTCTCCCTAGAAAATTGATTGGTTGACGGCCCATCAATATGCGTGTTGTTACATAGCGAAACCTGACATGTCATCCTACACATGACAAATTCACGATAACAGCATCACGTTGCTCTGCCATGTTCCGAGCCAGGCCCGTGACAGGCCCACTCCGCACCTCCAAATTCTCCCGCGTCAAGCTCGTCGTTTAAGTCCACGCCCTCTTCCCCGCTGAAAATGAGAATCCGTTCCCCGAGCCTGTTGCCCACTAACACTTGCGGCCGCGGCCCATGGAGGTGAGGCTGCGTGACGCCAGCAGTGGCACCCCCTTTTGGCTTCCATCCTAATTAGGCTCGCTTTGGCGCCGGGGCTCTCGAAAGCACATTCGGGCTACGCTGGCGAGGCTTGAAAGCGACCGCGGTCTGACTGAACGGTTTTTTTTTGTAGAGGCGAATTTATCCGAAAGACCGTGGGAACCACTTGGAAAGTGCTGTTAAGGGTGCTACAATCAGTGGTTGACTTTCCGTGGGCTGATAATCCCTAGAATAGAATAAACCGGTGTTTGAAAATTATTTGAAATCAATAAAATATTCCCTTGAATAAACCATAGCCCCAAAGAATATAATATTCCCAGGACAACATGGACACTATCATCGACCATCTTGCTGCTGCTGAAGAAGAAGAACTGCTAGATGAAGAGTATGAAGAATCCCTCAAACTTAGGGTTGCTGCTACACTCATTGCTGGTGCAGAGATTGCACGGGAAGCCCGTATCAAAACACATCAGTTGCACTGCCTGTACTTGTGTCACATGGCAAGAAGGAACATTATGATGTACTTGGTTATCATGGAAAATATACTCTGGCAAACCAGATAAAATTGTGCCTAAAGTGCATTGCCTGTATGAATTCATCTGACAAGGCCTTCTTCACTAAAGTCAGGGATATGCACCAGGCAACCATTGACACTTGCTTTTTACATAAGCTTAATGAACCACTGATTATCTATTAATATGCATTTGATCTTTTTGGATAATTGGCTTTGACCATGTCTCAACAAAGAATTTGTTAGCATTCCAGAAATTTAGAAATTATGACATCATAAGTAAAATCACTGAAGGTATCATAAAGTCAAGCATAAATCTGATAATCATATATAGTTGAAGCAGGGCCACCTATGGATGTAGGTCAGAAAAATGAGTGCATAAAGCATGGGTATCAGTGAGTATCTGTCCATTGACACCCACATCAAACCCACTATTATCAGTAGCATAACAAATAACAGTGCATCATTGTCACATCCACTGTAGCAATAGCTGGTGTGATGTTGTTGCATCATTCAATCTTCATTATCTTAGCTGCACATATTAAATGCATTTTTTTGGATAAGCATTTATTGCTAAGTGGCAACTGGCCAACCTTGTTCTATGCAGCAATTAATAGGGTTTTGCACAGGTACAACCTGGGGTACCAGCCACCATACCCATACCCATACCCACCAAAATACCCATACCCACCTCACAGGTATGGGTATCTGTTGTAGAATCAGAAAAGTACCCTCAGGTGTACCCCATGGGTATATTATATTTTAGGAGACTAATGTAGCTAAACAACAACCTAATCCCATCCATCCTCAAGTAAGGTTTTGCATGGGTAAACCCACAGGTGTCCCCCATAGTGGGTACATACCCATGGGAATGGATATAACCCCATGGCAGTTTGTCCTTGCCAGCATCAACACACTTACAATGATGCAACACTGCACCACCACCACCATCACCATGATGATGACATGAGGAGGAAGATGAGGACAGGGACATAAGGAGAACCAGGACATGATAACAGTGAGTACGCCTCACCTCATCCTTGTCCACACCATTCTGACCCTCCATTGCACAACAGCCAGTATGATGACGCAAGGAGGAGGAGGAGAACATGATATGGCAGCACAGTGCACTACCACCACCCAGCACTACCATCACAGTGGTGATGACAATGCAATATAGCATGGCAACATATCGACTGACACAGCGGTGTGCCATGATGCAATGATGTGACATGATGGCACCACCACCACCCCCACCATCATCATCATCATCACAGTGATGACAATGACCAATGCAATGGCACTACCACCACCACCTACATCAGCAAAACAACCTTTTGCATTTTGGCAGAGTATGGCAGTGCTCCACAGAGAGGTACCCAAAATTACAGACACTACAGAGCCTACAGACACCTACAGACAAGGGTTGTTTTGCTGATGCACCACCACCACTGCAACCATGGTGATGGTAATGATGTACAATGGGACAGGGACATAAGGAGGACAAGGATGTGATGCAATGATGATGGTGAGTATGCCTTGCCTCATCATCATCCACACCATCCTGACTTTCCATCTAGCATTACGGCATAATGATGACATGACACTGACTGGCGACATGGATGATGATGATGACATGAGGAGGATAGGGATGGAGGTGTGATGAGGGTGAGGACAGGGGATGCAAGGCATACCATGACATACAACACACAATGTGATAATGAGGACAAGGATGCAAAGAGGATGAGGATTGGGGACATGAGGCATATGCTGCATATCATGATGATGGGATGTGTCGGGGAAGCACAATGGCATGCCATGATGTGACTACATATATGTGCAATCTGATGATGTGACATGACATGGCACTACCAACCCACAGATGTAGGTACCTGCAGGTATATCACAGGTACAGACAATTACACAAAGCTAACCCATACCCTTTCCCATGTGGTACCCATACCCATGACCTGCGTGGGTATGCTGGACCCATGCAAAACCCTAGCAATTAATATTGCTGGTCCAAGGAAAAATGCATTTATGTACACCCTGCTGGTGCAAGGGTGTGGGACTTGGTGGTCAAGCAATTCTGTCATCTCTTAGAAATGGACACAGAGGGTGCAGTGTTGGTAAGCTGGAACATTAGACCAATATGGGCCTATTTCTATTTTGAAGGAGTTGTGCATGGCTCTGCATAGGAACATTTGAAGTGGGCATCTAATGTCTGGGTGTCTGGTTCAGTTCAGGGAGGCATTGGTTTTGAAGTTTGATATCAATTTAGTAATGGCTACCCTCATCAAGGCTAGGTTGGTAAGGGTAGGAGGGGGAAGAGGTAATGGTGGTCAGCAAACCAGCTCATACATGGTGGTAAATATTTTCAAATGGCACCAACTTTAATCCTTGAATTCTCTAGTAGTAGCTGGAATAAAATGTTTGTAAACAACATCAGCCACACCCAGTCTGACTTAGTCTGGTCAGTAGACTTCCAAGTTATACCAATAAACATTTTCATCAACTATAGAAATTAAAAAAATAATACTATGCTAATTATGTTAGATGGATCATGGCATGTCATGGAATGTGTGAGGACTGACATGCTCATTGGGAGGAGCTCTTTGGCCTTGTCATGTAGAAGAAGCTCTTTTCATTCTTTGATATGGCATATCAAGACTTTACTTCTAAATTGACCACACAAAATGCCTTTGCTGTGTGTCACTTTGTTTTGCAAGATCATAATATGGTACTTTGTCACTTACTATGGTGGGTGAAGAGGAGAAGAAACATGTGAAAAGTCAGCTTAAGATCATCATTTACCCCATGTATTTAAATTCACCCTTACATGATGCTCACATTGCCAGCACAAGAAATAGGAATTAAAGTCAAGGGCATGGCTGACCACATCATCAATATAAAAGAGAGGCTATATGAGCTTTTGACCAATGGCTTCCAGACCCCAGGTGTTGAATAATGGACTACCTATGTATATTGGGCTGTGTATGTTTAAGTAATACAATGTGATGAGAAATGAGGATAAAGGAAAAAGAGGGGTAATTGTAACATATATAGTATACTATATAAGATAATAGTTCACTTTAATTAGAGTTTAAATATCCTTTGTACTCAAACCACAACATTCTACAAGCCTAGAGGTAAGTAAGTAGGTTGAGGTGTTTCCCAGCCCTCAAACAGGTTATGAGCCTCAATAAACAGTCATGCAGAAATGCCACCATCTTTATTACCTCTTGTACCTCACCTAACCTGGCCCAGGCCAGGCAGGCAGGATGTTATAGTTGTCTATGAGTGAAAATGCCCTGGCACTTTAATGGTGTGGTAATATCCATGGAGTAAAAAACCATCCATTGCCTTTTGGCATGAGAAAACTATATATTCCTAGTTTAAAGGCTCTGGGTGTTCAGCAATGCAGTTTCTCCACTCTCTTTCTTCACTGAATCAGTACAAATGCTAATGTCTACCTCTCTAGACTATACACCATGTCTTCCACTCTCAAAGACATTATAAAGCTTAGCAGCCCTGACTACTGTAAATTAATTCATGAGCTGAGTGCATTTCTCTGCTCACAAGGCCTCTGGACCAAGGTCCATTACCTCCACCCTAGCTGAACAAAAACCATTACTGCTACAACTGGTAGTGGCACCATTGAGGTCTCCAAACCTCATAGCAAGCTCTGCCTGGAGCCACAGATAGCTGCATTCTTTGAGAGTCAGTCAACCACCATTGTCATCCT
Source organism: Spongispora temasekensis (assembly GCA_038094675.1). NCBI lineage: Eukaryota > Fungi > Basidiomycota > Agaricomycetes > Boletales > Boletaceae > Spongispora > Spongispora temasekensis. The sequence goes on from JBBPUL010000056.1 coordinate 11,887, forward strand.
TAGTATGCTTAAAGTGTAATACAATGTCCTCTCCATCACCTCTGCCTTCATCAAGTTTAAGATGATGCTTAGCTGTATGCTTTCAGAGAACAACAATCCTATGAGCACATTTACCAAGCTTAATACATACTTCAATGTGCTGAAGAAGTATGGCCATGAGGTCTCTGAGGAGATTCAGCTCATGCTGGTTCGCTCCAACCTCCCTAAGTATATGGACTTCACTGCCCAGCTTCTTAATTTGAAGAACTTAATAGAAGACACCTTGGATGCAATGACAACCTTACAAAAGGTCAAGCAGATGACTGTCACTGCCTAGTAGTAGTACATGTCCTGTCAGATGCCCTTAAAAAGCACTAATGACCATGGCCCTCAGGCCAACAAGATCTCTATGATCAAATGCAAAGGTCAGAAGCTGAGGTTCACTGACTAGCAGGAGACCTCAGAAGATGAGCAGAGTAGTGGCTAGCAGAAGAAGAAGTGCCACCAGGGCAAGTACTTTGATAAGGCATAGGAGAAGAGAAAAGAGAGATATAATAGTATGGCAAAAGTCAATGCCAATGATGAGACTGCCTCCTTCATGTTCAACAACCTTGCATATGAATCTATCATCATCTCCCCTACCAGCCCCCATATGTACTCCATCACTATTAACCCTGCTACCATGCCGACACTTCAGGTGCCACCTAGTATGGCTGTTATGACAGTTGCAGGTAGTGTCAACTGTAGACTAAATAAGCAACCTAAAGCTGTGGAGCAAGGGCAAGAGGCAAGGATACAAGTCCTGAGTGCAATGCACAGTGACCTGACACTACTCCACCTAGGTGAGTATGTAGTGAAAAGGAGGAGCAAAGATACTACAAGAATAAAGTGGTTCTTAGAGAGGGCAATGAAGAGGAGCAAGAGGGTCAAGACACAATAGATTTTAATCCAGAGTAGGCTTAAGCTAATCTACAAAGGTGTCTCTACATGCTATTTATGTATATGTGCAATGAATATGCATGGATCATGTTGTAATCTTATTCAAACTCTCCTTTTTTTTGCAATCACAACAGTGTTACACACAGCATTACGTAATATGACATCACAGGTCTAGAACCCTTATCTCTTATCTATAATGTCAGTAGTCTAGTCTGCCTCATGTTAGACACATGTAGCTTAGTCAGACCTTATGTATTTAATAGTAGAATAGCCAAGAGTTGAGCTGAGCCCCAGCTTTGACCTCTTGTATCTTTTAACCTAAGTCTTAGTCCCCCATCCACATTTTCTTTATTAGTAGTTGAGGCCAAGGGTTGTGTCCTTTAGCTTGCACTTAGATCACTTTATTAGATTGAAGCTGCCCTTTACCTCCTCCTTGATATTCATGCACCCAGTACCTGCAGCCAAACTCTCCATTGTTACACATGTTCAGAAAGCCAATCCACAGGCATGAAGTGATCTATTACTCTATTGGGAGTATGGTTGCACCATGACAGCTTGGAGACAATGACTCCAATACCAAACCATTTGAGCTGTGTTCATCTGATGCAATAGTTGGTTTGCATTGCCAAGACCTAGACCTCATTTGAGAGGACATGCTTGGTCACCAACAAACAAAGATCAATCCCTTAGCACATAGTGGGTCAGTGTAGTGTTACTACCTGTGCAAAGTAGTAGAATCGCAGTTTCTTCTATAAGATCTGCAGTCTTGGTATACTAAAACATCAGCCATAACCAGGCAGAACCCGGTTCTCCCCCATTTCGACTCTCCAGTCCTGAGCTGGCATACAAGACTTGTCCTCATAAGACAAAACCCTGTGGCATCCTCTTTATGGTAGTGGCAAGTGGTCTTTTCTTTTTTAGCATTTTATGTGCATGATCAGCTATGAGTACCTTGCTGTTCATAAAACAGCCCCTAAACCTGACTAAGATTGGATGGGCAACACCAGTTTCCAACTTGAAGCAGCCAACATCCCTCCTTTTCTTCTCAAACAATTTTTTAAAGTCTGAAAAACCACTCCTTTTGACAATCTATATGCAGGATCTATATCCTTCTCCCTTTCCCTTCCTTCCCCAATAAGCAAAAATGTCTGGAATTGCCAGTAAAATCAACAATCTGACTGTCTAGTTCATATCTCTTTGACTAGAATTTGACAACAAGTCCAAGTTGAGATTAGGCAATGCAGGAACATGGAATAGAAACAAGGTGACCTACCACCTATGGTGGGTCAAAATGAAACTTTACCTGAAGGTCAAGAATTTTGACAGATGAGAAGCAGCTTACACTGTGCTATGCTGTATGATTGGCAATGCCACCCAATTCATGGTTCAAATGTTGGAGACATTCACAAAGAAGGATGATGTCGATGAATGGCCTTCAATTGCTGATCTCGAAATGGCAATCAAAAAATATTTTGTAATTGACTTGCTACAACACAAATCCTATAAAAAGTTGCTTAATTTGAAGCAGGGCACAGACTTTTACATGTTTATCAGGGACTTTACCAGTCTCTATGTAGATGCAAAATGCAGTGCTGGTGAGGCTATCCATATACTAAAAAGGGCAGTCAACTATAAACTCCACATGGAACATAAACTCTATGTAACTACAGAGTTAGCAGTTGACAATATTGAAGGGCACATAGAGGCCTATATAAAAATAAATAAAAAATATGAAAACATTGCTCTGACTTGCCCAACAACTGGTCCTATGCTTGGTCCATGCCTGCTCCCATGACCCCCAGTCACCCCTCACTTCATGCCCATAGGTACACAATCTGGTGCAGGCATGCCCATGGATGTCAATAGAAAGACAGTCCAGAACCCAAGGGCTCCAGACACCCATATGTGTTTTGGATGCCAACATCAGGGTCACATTTGGGTGATGTGTCCCACCAATCCTTCTCGTCGCTTCCATAATCATGTGTTGTACAAGGCTAGAGCACAAACGGTAGCCCAAGCCCAAGGTCTGATGTAGACCTTGCCCTCCCAAAGTGCATTTACTCCTATGCTGCAAGCCATGGCACAACCATTCACACACCATTAAGCTTGGATGACAGAAGAAGCTGAGGCTTATTGACATGATAAGATCGCTGCTGAAAATAAAGCCAAGGTAGGTTTTTGATGCTGACTGCTGATATGAGGGTGTCAGCAGTCTTGGACATTATTTCTTTTAGTACTACTTCTGTTTCTCCTTATAAAAATTTAAATAAAACTAAAAAAAAAAAAATGTTTTGGACTATGTACCTGTTTCAGAATTCCTTGATTTGTATCATGATGTAGTAGAAGAGGATGACTGGGAAGAGCTGGAACCAGTTGTCAATAATCTTCATCCTATGATTATCCTATGTTTGACATGTGCAAATTAGCAAAAATGGCTGAGGACAAAATATATCAGCCTAAATCATTCCCCACACATGAGCTGTCATCTCGATGTGGTAGCCTACCAGACAACTATTCTGCCATGAAGTCTCAATTGAGCTTGACCCCAGAAGAAAAACATTGGGTGCTTAATTTCACAGAAAAAATAGAAAAAATAAATTATGAAATCCCTCAGTACATTCAAATGATGCCATACAAAACAAGGCATCTACACAACAATGCTCTAGAAGTGGAGCTGAAACTACAAAGGCAATATCATTCCTCAATTTGGGTATCTGCTTTAGTTGATAGTAGAGCAACCCACTATTTTATTGACTAAGGTTTCATCACAGCAAACACAATCACCTGTGAACAACTCAACAGACCTATATATAGAGGTCTGCAATGCCAATGGATCAGCTAACATCGGTCAAGTAATCAGCCATTACTGTTAGATTATGGCATATATGGTTGATGGAAATAATACAGCTCATTCTTTTCCATTAATGCTTTACATTTCCAATCCAGCTGCAAATGCAGTATTCTTAGGTTACAAGTTTTTGGCTCATCATAATCCTTCCATAGATTGGAGCCTGTCTCATTTCTGTCACATGAACTGTCATATTGATATGGTAGCCCATCAGATGATTATCCCATTGTGAAGTCTCAATTGAGCTCAGCCCCAGAAGAAAAACATTGGGTGCTTAATTTCACACAAATACAAAAAAAAAGAGTTAAATTATGAAATCCCTCATGAAATCAGAATGATGCTGTATAAGACATGGCATTTATGCGAAAACACTCTAGAAGTGGAGCTAAAACTACAAAGGAATGACCAATCATTGGTCTGGGTGTCCACTTTAGTCAACAGCAGTGCTACGCATTGCTTTCTCAACCAAGGATTCATAACTGCCAATGCCATAGCATGTAAGGAGCTACCATGATCCATAGAAGTCAGAAATGCTGATGGTTCCACCAATATAGGGTGTGGAATCACATATATATGCCATATTAAGGCTGAAATGAAAGATGGAAACCATGTAGCATACTCCTTCCCCCTGACACTTTATATATCTAACTTAGCTACAAACACAGTTTTCTTAGGATATGAGTTTCTACAAAAGTATAATCTGTCCATAGATTGGATGAATCATACTATGACTTTTAACCAGTATAACACTGCACGCATTAATGAAATCTCTCTGGAGGAACAAAAAATGATAAAAACAGAAGTTCCAGTGAAATTTCATACCCTTGGGAAAGACATGGGACCATGCAATAGATTTGCAACCAGACTTCATCCACAAAAAGGGTTGAGTTATTCCTATGTCGCAAATATAATTACTGGAAATTTGTAAATTCCTTGATGGAGAACTGAAAAAAGGTTATATTTAACCTTCGAAGTTGCCTCAGATGGTGCTGGTCTTCTTTATCCCTAAGAAAGATGGAAAAAAGAGGTTGGTTATGGACTACTGCTACCTTAATGAAGGTACCATCACAAATGTGTATCTATTACCCAGAATTGATAAACTGGTTGATCAGCTTCGTGGTGCTAACATGTTTACCATGCTGGATCTCTGATGAGGTTACACAAATGTCCATATGAAAGAAGGTGATGAATGGAAGGGTGCTTTTGATTATGTACTTTGGATATAAAAATGTGCCTGCAACATTTCAGGCTATGATAAACGATTTATTCCATGATCACTATGATGATACTGGCACTTACATTGATGATCTAATTGTTTTTACTATGGGCCTGTCTCGTGCTAAGCATGCTCAATGGATTCAGGAAGTATTACAGGTCTCTCAGAAAAATAATCTGTACTGTAAACCTTCCAAATATTTCTTTTTCAAAGATAAAGTTAACTATCTGGGTATTGTCATATCTAAAGATGGGGTAGATTTGCAAAACACAAAAACAAAAGCCATTGCAGAATGGCCCCAACCGCAATCAGTCAAACAAGTTCAGTCATTTTTGGGACTCTGTAATTATTATAGATGTTTTATCGAAAACTTCAATCATATGGCAAAGCCATTAATGGAGTTAACAAAGAAGGATGTTCCATGGTCCTGGGGACCTGCTCAAGAAGAGGCATACTTAATGCTAAAAGAAAAATTCACTAAAGTGCCACTACTCACATACCCCAATAGTGCAAAAGAACTAAGGGTAGAAACAGATGCTTCAGACATCGCTACAGGAGCTGTGCTTTCAGTACACTGTGAGGATGGTCTCTGGAGACCCTGTGCCTTCATCTCACATTCATTCAATGCTGTAGAGTGAAACTATACTATTTATAACAAGGAAATGGCAGCTATCATTCATGCTCTCAAAGAATGGTGCCATTATCTTATTGGAAGCCCAAGATTTGAAATCTGGACTGATCACAAAAACCTGAAGTACTGGAAGAAACCACAAACCCTGTCGCCATGCCAAGCTCAATGGCATGCCACATTATAGGAATTTAATTATGTTCTGATCTACAAACCAGGATCTACCAATGCTAGAGCTGATGCTCTCTATCAAGGAGACCAGATCATGGTGATGTGGTGCAAAACCTCAATGAAAACATCACAGTTCTTCCACTGCAGGTTATCATAAATGATGTGCATCTAGAATTGCCCTTCCTGGAGAAGCTACAAAAAATGTCAAAAAACATAAAAATACCATCATCGATGACTTGCTGTTTTGATGAACAGCAATCAGTATTTATCAATGACTCAAATCATGTTTTTGTACCTCCTGGATTGAGGGTAGAACTCCTAACATTATGCTATAAATCACCAATTGCCAGACATGCAGGCCAACAGTGCACCCTGTCTACCATTTCACAACATTTCTTCTGGCCAGAAATGAAGAAAGAAATAAATGATTACATAGACCATTGTCAAATCTGCGCTCAATCTAAAATGCTTTCTCGACCACTGGCTGGTAAATTAGCTCCATTGCCTATTCCTAAACATCCCTGGAAGAATATATCGGTTGATTTTATCTCAGGATTCCCTTCTGTAAAAGGCATAGACACCATCTGCATTGTGGTGGACAGGTTTTCCAAAGAAGTTATATTTACACCATGTTTGAAAACAATCAATTCCAAAGAACTGGCCATTCTATTTAGAGACTATGTCTGGTGTAAACATGGACTACCTAAGACCATAGTATTGGATAGAGGACCACAGTTCTATTCAGCATTCACAATAGAATTGTGTAAACTGCTAATGATTGAACAAAAACTCTACACTGCCTATCATCTGCAAATAGATGGACAAACTGAACATGTAAATCATAATTTAGTGCAATACTTATGCTGTTACATATCCAAGAATCAGAAATCTTGGCCAGATTATGTGAATGTTACGACAGGCACGGGTAGTGTCAGCTGTGGACTCGATGCGCAACCTAAAGCTGTGAGGCAAAGATGAGGGGCATAGGTCTCGAGTGCAATGCACAAAGACTAGTCACTACTCTGCCTTGGTGAGTATGTAGTGATGTCGAAGACGAGGGCAGAGTATCCTCGAGCAAAGATGCTGAGAGGCCAAGTAATTCAGAGGGAGAGCAGAGGGGAGCGAGAGGGTCAAAGATGCAATAGATTGCTATCTCGAGTAGGCTCAAGCTAAAGTTACAGGCTTGTGCTACACCTCTATATATATGTGTGGGGGATGTGCATGGACCAGGCCAAGTGGAGCCTCAAAGACAAAGGAAGACATAAAGGGAAAAGAGGATAAGCATGTATGAGTAATCTGCAGTATGAATAAGTAAGAAGAAGACTGCGGATTGGAAATAAGAAGTGACTGCACAGCAAAGAAGATCAGAAGAGAATGTGCTGCAGCACGAGGACTGCGGGAGCAGTAGAAGAGAAGCTCAGGTGAAATACCTGAGATAAGAATACGTGACACAAGGTGTCGGAAGCAATAAGTGAAACAAAGAAGCAAAGGAGGCACATGGTGCCAAAGGGAAGAGTCGGGGCGATATGCAGTATCGGGGACCACAGGTCTAGGGGAATGGTGATGGGTATGTGCTGGTAGGATGACTGGCAAGGCATGGGTGAACCAGCGAGGACAGCTGGTGAGACATCTAGAGGTGCAGTGAGAGGCGCCGCAGCTAAAACAAAGAGAAAGAAAAGGGGCCATAGACCAATCGTAACAGTGAAAATAACAAAGTTACTCGAGCTACAGGTAGCATTCCTTTCACAGTCACTCAAAATTACATGCCGCACATGGGATTTGAAGTGAAACATGATCCATCCATTGTGGAATGATTTCAAGCAGAGTTAGAAAAAGCACATGCCAAAGTAGAAAATGGCCTTTATGCAAATGCAGAAAAGATGAAAGTGAAGGCCAAAAAGAAATGATCGGCTGCACTGGAATACATCATTGGTAAATCCATATGGTTATCTACAGATTATCTACAGTTACCACATGCTTCCATAAAGCTCATGCAAAAATGGATTGGACCTTTTGAGATTTTAAAAGTCTCTCCCAACACTGTCACTTAAAAACTGCTGGCCAGAATAAAAATACACCCTACCATCAATATTTCATGAGTAAAACCATTCAAAGACCAATTGCCAGGACAACTGGTTAGCAAGCTAGATGCAGTGCACATTTCTGAAGATGGTTCTGAAGAATTTGAGGTAGAAAGCATTCTAGATTCACAATCTACTCGATGTGGACTTTTGTATTTGGTCAAATGGAAAGGTTATGACATCAGTGATGCTACATGGCAATTAGCAAATGACCTCACCAATGCTTCACTGGTAATAAAGGAGTTTCATCAAAAAAATCCAGCTGTGCCTAGAAAAGTCCAAGGAGTAACTCTTTAAGAATTCTCTTCATTGTTTTATGACTCCAGTTGATCTGGAATCTCAACCTAAAGATGGGGTAGTGTTGTAATCTTATTCAAATTCTACTCCTTTTTGTGAGCCTAATGGTGTTACACACTGACTTACATAATATGACATTACTGGTCTAGACTGATCATGTGATATGACATCATCGATGATGTCATGAGTCTGGACTCCTTTATCTCTTATTGAAGGCTAGACCACCTCATGTTAGACACATGTAGATTAGTCAGACCTCATGTATTTAATATTGTAGTACATATATAAAGTGACCAAGAGTCGAGCTGAGCCCCAGCTTCGACCTCTTGTGTTTTTGTGACCTAAGTTGTGGTCCTCCATCTCTTCCTTGTCTTTTCTTTCATGGTTAGTAGAGGTCAATGATCATGTCCTGCATCGGTCACTTCACTATTTGATTGGACATCCATGACTTAAGATTTGGAGTGACCATAAGGACCTAGAGTATTGGAAAAAAACCACAAACCCTATCACCATGCCAAGCTTAATGGCATGCCTTACTACAGGAATTTAATTATGTACTGGTGTACAAACCAGGGTCAACCAATAGACACACAGATGCCCTTTCTAGGCATCCTGAATATGGTGATGCAGTGCAGAACCTAAACAAAAATATAATGATGTTACCACTGCAGGTGATCATAAATGATGTGCATCTTGATTTTTAGAACAATTACAAAAAATGTTGAAAAAACTAAAAATTCCATCTTCTATCACTTGTTGGTTTGATGATCAACAATCTGTCTTTATTAATGACAAAAACTACATCTTTGTACCTCCTGAATTGAGGATCAAGCTTTTAACTCTACAGTGACCTCAAAAACCCTTTCTATACTAACCCCAATGGCAGTGTGCACAGCACACTGCCAATCACTGTAGGAATTTCGCTTAGCTTGGGTGGGGATATAAATATAACATACTCTTGGCTACAAAATCGCTCCCTGGGTCTGTGATTTGGTTCACACACTATGAGATATGACCATTCTAAGACAGCCATGTCATGGAAAGGGTTTTTGAGCTTTTGAATTTACAGGGGTATTTGGATATTATTAGTACTTGGTATAGCCTCCTTTTGCTCTAAGCACTGCCTGAACCCTTCTAGGAATGCTTTCAATCAATTTCTGACACTCCTCAACTGGTATCCTATCCCATTCTACCTGAACTCTTTCCCACAACTCATGAATTCCTCTAGGAGGGTTTTCATGCTTTGCAAGCCTCATTTTTAGCCATCCACACAGATATTCTATAGGGTTCAAGTCAGGAGACTGTGCAGGACAAACCATTGTCCCAAATTTCTGCTCTTCTAGCCACTTCTTGACCTTCTTGCAGGTGTGCTTGGGATCATTGTCTTGCTGAAAGATGGTATCAGAAGAATGAAAACCATAATACTCCAGTGTTTGCTGGAGCTCATCTTTCAAAATCTAAAGGTAGAGGTCTCCATCCATCCTACCATCAATCTTAGAAGCAAATTCCACTCCCTCCCAAGTCATACAGTCCCACATCATGAAAGAACCTCCTCCAAACTTGAGAGTCCCATCCACTAGCCTATCACTGAGCCCTTCACCTGACCTTTTCCAAGCCCATTTATGCCCATCTGACCCTAGGCAATTGATTTTGGTCTCATCAGACCATATTACCTTTTTCCAGTCCTCTATAGTCCAATCCTTATAAGCATAAGCAAAATCCAAATGAGCCTTGCAATGTCCAGCTAAGAGAATAGGCCATTTGGACTTGACCACAGCCTTCATACCAGATTTATTCAAGTGAAGATGAACAGTACTGGTAGAGAGAGGCTGATTGATGATATTGGAAAGAGCTTTGGTGACTTGAACAGCATTTTCAGCTCTGCCAGAGGTAATAAGATGCTGGGCATGGCAAATATTGGTAGGGGAAAGTTTGGAAGGATGACCTCCAGTGGCTCTAGGAGTGGCAGAGCATTTCTTGGAGCAAAGTTTGGATATAGTAGAAGGGCTGACACCAGTTTCCCTAGCAACAGCTTCACCAGAGAGGCCAGCATCAAGCAAAGAAAGAATGGTGTTTTGCTGAGTGAGAGAGAGGGATTTAACCATGATGGCAGTTGAGAAACAAGAAGTGTGTGAACTTTTTTAACTCAGATATGCTGTTTACATGCATATATTTGTCCCTACAAACAAACAATAACAAATATTCAATGATTTGGTTGAGATTCTAGTCATGATTTCAAAAGCTCAAAAACCCTTTTCATGACATGGCTGTCTTAGAATGGTCATATCTCTATAGTGTGTGAACCAAATCACATGACCCAGTGAGCGATGTTGTATCCAAGAGTATGGTCTATTTATATCCCCACCCAAGCTAAGCGAAATTCCCACAGTTATTGGCAGTGTGCTGCATGCACTGCTGTTGGGGTTAGTATGGAAAGGGTTTTTGAGGTCACTTTATGCCATGACTCCCCTCTTGTGGGGCATGCAGGGCAGCAGTGAACATATTCTACCATTGCACAGCATTTCTTCTGGCCAGAAACGAAGAAATTAATAAATGACTATGTTGACTGTTGCCAGATCTGTGTACAATCCAAGTTCACCTCACATCCACTGGCTAGGAAGTTATTACCTCTACCCATCCCACAGCATCCCTGGCAGGATATTTCCATCGATTTCATTTCAGGGTTTCCCACGGTCAACAGGCTGGACTCCATTTGCATCATTGTAGACTGATTCTCAAAAGAAATTGTCTTTGTGCCATGTGCCAAGATGATTAATTTGAAAGAACTTGCAGTTCTATTCTGCGATCATGTATGGTGCAAGAACGGGTTGCCCACGAGCATTGTTTTGGACTGCAGACTACAATTCTCATCAGCCTTCACTGCTGAACTTTGTAAATTATTAAAAATTGAACAAAAGCTATCAATGAAATATCATCTGCAAACAGATGGACAAACTGAGCATGTAAAAAAAAAAAAAAAATCGCAATCTCGCATAGTACTTAAGATGCTATGTATCCAAGGAGCAAGAATCCTGGCCAGATTATATCAAAATGGCCAAATTTGCACATACTGTAATAACACTGTAACATGTGCCACTGGTGCATTCCATTTTCAGTTATGCACAATTACATGCCATGTATGGTATTTGAAATCCCCAAAGTATCCTGAAAAGCACATGCTGAAATAGAGCAATCACTAAAAGCTAATGCAGAAAATATGAAAGTGCAGGCTGAAAAGAAGAGAATGGTGGCATCAGAATATTTGATTGGCAACTCTGTCTGGTTATCTACAGAACATTTACAGTTGCCTTATGCTTCTACAAAGCTGACTCAGAAATGGGTAGGACCATTTGAGATCTTAAAGACCTTGCCAAACACAGTCACTTTGAAACTGCCAAGCAGGATCAAGATCCACCCAATGGTTAACATGTGCAGGGTTAAGCCCTTTAAAGACCAGCTACCTGGTCAATCTGTCAGCAAGCCTAATGCAATTCATATTGCTAAAGACAGATCAGAGGAATTTGAAGTCGATTACCTCTTAGATTCATAATCCACTTGATGTGGTCTATCTTATTTGGTTAAATGGAAAGGATATGACATTAGTGATGTCACGTGGCAGGCCACAGCCAATCTTGTCAATGCTTCCTGGGCTATAAAGGAATTTCATTGTAAAAATCTGGCTGCACTCAGAAAAGTCCAAGGAGTGACTCTCCAAGAATTCTCTTCGCTATTTTATGACTTTAGTTGATCTGGAATCTTAACCTAAAGATGAGGTAGTGTTGTAATCTTATTCAAACCCTCTTTTTTTGTAATCACAATGGTGTTACACACAGCATTATGTAATATGACATCACTGGTCTAGACTGATCATGTGATATGACATCATCAATGATGTTACAGGCCTAGAACCCTTATCTCTTATCTATAATGTCAGTAGTCTAGACTGCCTCATGTTAGACTTATGTAGCTTAGTCAGACCTCATGTATTTAATAGTAGAATACATATATAAAGCAGCCAAGAGTTGAGCTGAGCCCCAGCTTTGACCTCTTGTGTCTTTTCACCTAAGTCTTAGTCCTCCATCCACATTTTGTTCATTAGTAGTCGAGGCTGAGGGTTGTGTCCTTTAGCTTGTGCTTAGGTCACTTCAGATCAAGCTGTGATGAGCCTCAAACATGAAGTGCATAGAGATAAGCAGGAATGAGTAGTTATGGTTATGGATAAGTAAGAAGAAGACTGTGGATTGGAAACAAGAAGCAAATGTGCAGTAAAAAAGATCAGAAGAGAAGATGCTGTGGAACAAGGACTGCAGTAGCATTAGAAGGGAAACTCAGAAGAACTAACTGAGATGAGGATAAGTGAAGCATAAAGTCCAAAGGCAAAGAATGAAAAAAAGTAACATGCAGTATCAGAAATCATAGATCCAGGGAATGAAAAAGAGGTATACACCAGTAGAATGACTAGTGAAACTCAGTGGAGAAACCAGTAGGGGTGGCTGATGAGATAATAAGAGGTGCAACAGGAGATGCTGTGGTAAGGAAAAGAAGAAAAAATAATAGAGGCCATAGATCAATTGTAACAATGGTCCCCCAGCCTTTTCTCATATTTTGGTCACCATCGACCTTACCCAGTCCATGGAGGTTGAATCTGATCATCCAATATCAGTTTAATTGGTCTGATGGCCAACCATCCTCCTTTTATTTCTCTCTCATCAACTGCCTCAAGGAAATCAAGTGGCTTCCACTGGTGCAGTTCACCAGCCTCATGAAGTTAGATGATGAAGACACCATCATCATTGAGAATGAGCAGCTTGAGGCTGACAAGTATCTCTCATACTACTTTGATTTTGGAGAAGCTGTAAATAAGTGGTATGTGCCAGATTTCCTTTGTTTTTTCTATACTGATGCAATTGTGCACATAAAATCTAACTGTTCACAGAATGTATTACATCATAGTGCTGCATTTGTATCAAATATAGTAGATATAATGGACAATGCTACTACTGTACTGTCTCTGATTCTACTGTATGCATGATAACTGTGGAAACATGAATGCCAAAGTGAAAGGAAAAGCAAGAGAACACCACTCACATGATTCTGAAAAGAAGAACATGTGGTTACTCAACTCTGGTGCATCATCACATTTTACCAACAATAAAAATGATTTTGTTAATAAGTATCAGGAGTTCTCTCAGCCAATATATACCCAAACTGCATCTGGCAAGTCTTCTATTTTAGGATTAGAAACAGTCATTGCTTTCAAGGAACACCTGTGCAGTTATCACTGGATATACATGCCTCAGTGCAGTCTGAAGCTCATTTCAATGGGAACATTATTAAAAGACAATTATTTAATGCTCAAAACAGCTTCTAATCTGATTTTTATGACAAATGTAGCAAGAAGATTGTTCTTTCCTTTCATTCACATGATATCAACATCATGTACTAGATTCATGCTCCAGCTATACATTCTACTTTATAATGTGATCAGTGGATTATGAGACAATGCACAGAAGACTTGGACACCTGTCCTGTGATGTGCTTAAAGCTGCTCAAAAACACACAAAGAACTTCTCTGAGATTGATATACTGTCTCAAAATCCTATTTGTTCTGGATGTGAGCTTGGTAAACAACTCAACTATCTATTCCCTCAATTATAAGCATGGAAAACTGCCCTGTTTGAGCTGATACACTCAGACTTTCCTTAGTCATTTGAGGTGGATTCATACCACAAATACAAATATGTTATTGTTTTCTACATGACTATACCTCCGCTGCTTGGGTCACCCCTATTTAGTCCAAGGAGCAGACCCTATTGGTTACAAAACAATTTATTTCCTATGTGCATACACAGTACAATGCACAGATCAAGTCATGGAAAAGTGATACTGGCAGAGAGTACACCTTCAATGCCTTTACTAAATAAAATTGTTGAAATGACATGATGTGCAAAAATGGCTATATCTCCACAGTCACTAGATCAAATCACATGTCCAAGGGGGGAATATGTAGCCAAGAGTATGTAGTTTATTTGTTCCCACCAAAGCGAAGTGGAATTCCCACAAGTGATTGCAGGGAACTGTGCACCCCAGTTTGGAGTTAGGCATTGCAATATTTTTGTTGCCTACTGTAAAATAACCAGTTCCATCTACTGCAGCTATTTAAGGCATGTATGGTACTGAGCTAGCATGGCTCATAACCTGTTGAAGAGAAGGTGCTCTGGCCTGGGCAGAGGTTATAGATACTCATCAGGTTGTTAGCACACTGGCTGAGGCAAATAGTGGGAACAGAAAAAGTTATCATTCTAACTCAGATAACTGAGTTCTAATCTATATATACTGATACATCCACTTATCTAATGTGCTGCACATACTCATACACTAAGATATGCACAAAAAGAGTGCATCCCATTTTGTACACCATGCTACAGTATACTACATAGACACAAATAGTACTGTAACCATTCAACATACTCATCATGTCCTGATTGTTCTCAGCAGAATGGATGATATTCAAGTTCATATTAGACTTCAGCAGATTAATAAGGTGATCAGCCTTGTGCAATGTCCTTTTTAACCTTTGCATAACCACCCTCAGGTATGATCTTAGCAAACTGAATCAGATACTGGTTGGTAAGTGTAGAGCCCTGCTTAAACAAGTGGATATGAGCCTGGATGTCAGACATCTCACTAAGTAGTGCATAGGTTTACTTCAGATCTCATATAATATCTGCCCAGATCCACATGTGCTACAATTTGTACAAGTGAGCAGTGCACCATACACCTGATGAGGTCAGCATGAGGCCCTTGTTTATCAACATGCAAGTTTTAATGATCTGCTTCTCAGAGACTAGGTCATAAAACTCCCAATACATCTTGATGTGCTATAACCAGTCAGAGAATTTTGCCTTATCATCATTAAATGAGCCAGGTTTACTCAACTTAAAACACAGGCTTACATTGAGGGCCAAAGCACTAGGCATGGTGGCAATTGGGGAGTGGCAAATGAAAAATATTGTGCTAGTGTCAGAATCACCAGAACCACAGCAGCACAGAAGATGTGCTGATTACTAAAATAGAGAATATACTTGAGCAATGCTACAGAAGCATGATGTTAGTAGGATTTTGCATGGGTATAACCCAGAGTGCTAGCCACTATACCCATACCCATACCAACCAAAATACCCATATCATTGAGGGGGGTATGGGTATCAATCATCAAGTAAGAAAGGTATCCCAGGGTATGTATATCCATGGCCACACTCTATTTTAAGAGACAATTATCTAGCAAATAAATCTAGCAAATGATAACCTGATCCCATCCATCCTCAAGCTCCAACTCATTACTCTAAACATCCTGTGGCTCACTTACACACCTCACACCCTCATCTTTGATGAGATTTAACCAACTCCATGACCCCAGACAGAGCATGGCATGCATAGCTTTAGCAGACAGTCTGTTGTAAATGTAAGAAAGTAGGAAGTGACTATGGCTAAAAAGATGGTTGACATCAATTGAAGTTGCTATAAAGTAATGACCTAGTATTTCTACCAGGTATAGTTAAGTAGTCCAAGGCCATTTGGGAGAGCCAAGGATAGGTGCTACAACATTCATATCACTATTCAATCAGTTCAGTGACATGTTTAACCTCCATAGCAAGGCAGTGAGCAAGTTTAGATGTAACCTCAGTGCACTTAAGGGCAGCAAGAGCAGGCAGATTGTCAAATACATTGATGCACACTGAGTGTAGTAATAGTGATGAGGGTTCAAAAATAGTTACTTTTTGGGCCATCCCAGGTGCTGGTTTGATGACTTCAATGTCCAAGGTTGAGTCTACAGTGTCAGCTCCATTTTAGTTCATATATGTTTGCTCAAACTCAGCTGTAATGAGCTCCTCAGCAGTCTTGATCCATTCATCAGGCCAGTTGGCAATCTTGAAATAAGAGAGCTTGTGTTGTGGATGGAGTACTGAATTCTCAAATCAGTTCTACAGGAACTGATCTTGACTAAACCCACTTACCCATATCAATATGGTGCACTTCTGAGTTGTTCATGCATGAATAATAATGATTGAGTGTCTTTTTGGCAAGCAAGACAGTGAATTGAATGGCTGGAAGGTACTTTCAGTCATGTGAGTATATTGTGAGGACCTTGTTGACATGGTCCATTACTGGAATGACCATTGCAAGATTTGGCATTGACCTGAAAAAGAACTGTGTTGCATTCTTGAGCATCTGGTAGATATGTTAGTGAGTCACAGTGCACTTGTTCCCATAACACAGACACTTCATACCTTCAAGACATTATAAAGCTGTTTAATGACCTTCCACTCCTCATCACTAAGCTTAAATTTCTGCAAGCCATACTCCTGGTGTTGCATTATTTGGTTTATCACCACTCAATGGTTCAGTGAGTATTTGAGCATGTCAAAAGTTGAGTTCCAACATGTTGCAACATCCCTCACCATATTAGTAAACTCATCTGGAGCCTTTTCAAGGTCTTATGCCAGGCAGGAAGGATGACAGTGGTTGACCAGATCATTTTGAAGAAGAGTTTATGGAGCTGAGAAGATGCTGGCAGTTAGGGCATATGGTATGTATGTCTCCATTTATTTTGTTTACCTTCATCAGTGCTAATCTTATAGGCTATATTGATCTTTGGATCACCAACTGTTCAGCCACTGTCAACATACCATATTCTCCACCAACACCTCATCATTATCATAATTGCCATCACCTTCATTGTCAGGTTCATCAAAACCATTTGCTTTGCTCTGTTGCACTGCAAGCTCATGATCCTCCTCAAGTTTCTCCATCTTCCCCTTCTTTGAGTCAAACTGTGATGTCAATGTCTTTGCAATCAAGTTGATGATATGGAGAAAGCAGTGTATCTGACTTGCTATACCCATGAACTCAGATAGACTCCAAAAACCATTACAATGCCTAAACCCAAACTGGGGCATGCAGTGCCCAACAATCACCTGTATAGTGGAGCCAAATAAAGTACAAACGCTTGGCTACAACTTTGCCCCTTAGGTCATGTGATTTAGTTCAGGAGCTGTAGAGATATGACCATTTCAAAACAGCAATACCATTGGAACAGTTTTTGGACTTTTATTATGCAGTATAGAATCTTAGCTATACTGAACTTTGTTTGGTATTGTTTGGTGTTACAAATATAGATATATATACAAACATTGTGTCTGAGTTCTAAAACATTCCCATGCCTCTTTGTTCTTTACTACTACCATCATGCGATCACTCTCTGCCACCAAAAAGAATACCATTCTTTCCTAGCTTGATGCTGGTCATTCTATTCACTCTATTGGTTCTAGTACTGGTGTTGGCATTGCTACCATATCCAGACTTTGTTTCTAAGGAGTATTGACCTCCAAAAGTATTCCAGAGGTCATCTATCAAAGTTTTCCCCTGCCAACATCTGCCATGCCATTCACCTCATCTCTACTCATAAGGCTGAGAATGCAGTCCAGGTGACTAAGGTACTTTCTAACCAACCAGTCTCTCCACCCTGATACCATTTGCCACCACCTCAAAAAGTCTGGGATGAAAGCTGTAGTCAAGTCCAAATGTCCCCTACTTTCTGCTAGGCATACTTAGACTTTGCTATTGCTCATAGAGATTGGACTATAGAGGACTTGAAGAGGGTAATATGGTCTTATGAGACCAAAATTAATTGTCTAGGGTCAGATGGAAGGAAATGAGCATGGAAAAAGCCAGGTGAGGAGCTCAGTGATAGGCTGGTATGGGAACCAGTCAAATTTGGTGGAGGTTCTGTGATGATATAGGGTTGTATGACTTGGCAAAGAGTTGGCCATGCAGCTAAGATTGATGGTAGGATAGATGGTGATCTTTACCTTCAGATTTTGAAAGATGAACTGCTGAATACTTTGTAGTTTCATGATCTTGATCCATCTGATATCATCTTTCAGCAGGACAATGACTCCAAGCATACCTGTAAAAAGCTAAAGGGATGGCTAGAAGAGCAGGATTTTGAGACCATGGTATGGCCTGCACAGTCTCCTGACCTAAACCCCATTGAACATCTATGGGGTTACCTCAAGAGGAGGTTGGCAGAGTATAAACATGCTCCTAATTAGATTCATCAACTATGAAAGAGGGATTGAAAGCATGCCAAGGAGGGTTCAGGCTGTGGTTAAAGCCAAAGGGGGGTATACCAAGTACTAATATATATCAAATACTTTGATTTTTTGAAAAGTCCAAAAACTGTTCTAATAGTGTTGCTGCTTTAGAATGGCTATATATCTGGAGCCCCTGAGCCAATTCACATGACCATGGGAACACGGTTGTAGCCAAGGGTTTGTATGTTATTTGTTCCCACCAAAGCAGAGTGAAATTCCCACAGGTGATTGCAGAGCACTTCATGCCACAGTTTGGGATTAGGCATTGGAACAGTTTTTGGAGTCACTGCAGAAGGGGCCAATTGTAGCACTTCTGCATGTTGCTCATTGACCATGTGTCACCAGTGTCAAGGTACTGACAGACAGTTGTTTTACAGCCATGTGCACAACATTTGAATTCATGTGTGCTCCAGCCCTCAATGTTAACAATGTGTGGCCTCAGCTCAAAAAAGGCATAGATTGGTGAGTTCCAATCTTTCATTTGATGAACTGTGAGATGGGCATGAGCTGATATAAATCAACTATAATTATAGCTTACTCAATTGGTCTTCAAGGTTCACAGGTTTAGGCTCAGGCTGTGGAGACAGAGATTAACAGAGAAGGTTTGTTCTCATCAGGAGCATCTTCTACTGTTACTTGATGGTGCACTATGCAGGCCTTTTTCTAAACAGGTTCCAAGCACAATGGCAAGCCTTCTGAATCACTTCCAGCTAGTTTAGTGTTATAGTTATCATGTAACTTATGTTTCTGTTTGGAAGCTTACCAAGTCTGCTGAGCTTTGGGTGCTAGTCTGGCCTTGCTGGTCAACTTCATGGCACATTTTGTCATGGCAGTCGAGAGTTGAAAAACAACAGGCACACAGATAGAGATTTGTTATGTTTGTCAGTGGCAGATACTTTGATTCTCTGTTGACAGATTTCAATGTAGCTACTAATAGCTGCAGTGCTGTGTATGTACTAGCTTGACTTATGCTTATGAGTATATGAAGGTACCTTTGTGGGTATATGAATCTATATGGGCTGACTCATACCCATACAAAACACTAGATGTTAGAGAGAAAGAGAGAACCAACAGATGGCTACATAAATAACCCTATGCTAATAAATATAAGTCATATACCTAAATAACCCTATGCTAACAAATATAAGTCATATACCTGCACAGACAATAGATAAGGCTAAATTAAAAATTTACAACAGCCACACAACTCCTATGATATTTAGTTCTACTATATAAATAAATATGCTAATCACCATGCCTTTGAAATTACTTCTTGAAGACCAGACAGAATGAATCTCAAAATGGATGTAAGGTCAAGTAGGGAAACTGAGTCAAGATTCAAAAACCAGGTTTTTTATGTCTTTTTTTTTGTTTTTTTTTTTGTTTGTTATTTTTTTTTGTTTTTCTCACTTGCAAGCTGGCCAGGATGCTGCCAACAAGTAGTAATCTCCACTTGAAGTCAACCATATAAGCTTCTTCTCTAATTGGTAAGTCTTTTCTTCTCTGATGCAAGATCTTTCTCTGATGTGAGCTTCTCCTTTAGTCAGTGAGTTTTTTCTTTTGTGAGTGAGCCTTTCCTTTAATACTGTTCTATCCTGGATCAAGTTAAAAGGTAAGCTTTACTCACTTTTTGAAATTATGCCTTCTGATCTTGATTTTGGTCATGACTATTCAGCCTGCATGGTAGCATGTCCAACAACTTTGATGATGATGACAAGGGTGAGTTTCACTAGCTGTAAACTATGCTAACTTGAACTAATCTATGGATCCAGACCTTTATAAGAACACAAGATACAGTGAGACTGTTTTACATGTGCTATTACTCTATTAACACCAACTTGGTGAGCTCATTGCAACAGCAGTTATGGCAGCCTCAGAAGCAATTGCATTAGTCTCAGAGAGGAATAAGGTGGTACCATACCACATGTCGATTCTGAGAGAAGAGGGCTGGGTAAAATGGGCTACTTAATAAGTGTCTCAAGCACATCTAGACAAAACTGGATGTTCATAGAGAGGTTTTTTAAAATTATGGTTGCAGAACTGCAAATGGCAGGATTCACAAACTCCACATGCATTACACTCAAAGAACAGCTAGCCATCTTCCTATACATCTGTGTCATAGAACTAACTGTCTGACATGTTGCCAAATGTTTCCAGCACTCAAATAGCATCATATTAAAGTATTTTCTTATTTTTATTATTCTAATTGATGAGCTGATTGGTCAATATCACACATACTTGAGAAAAATGGTTGGTGCATTTTCATCATCTCCTATCTACAAGCAATATGTGTGGCTTCCATCTGTCAATGATCTGATATTCAACACCATTCAGCGGAACCCTCCTTTTTTCAGGATATCATCAATGCTATTGATGGTACACACATACCATGCACACCATCAGCTGAAGACTGTGATATTACACAAAACCAGAAAGGCTTCAATTCTCAAAATTGTCTTGTCTGCTGCAATTTCAATATGAATTTCCTTTGTGTTAAGTGAATGGAAAGGATCAGTGTCTGATGCCACTATTTATCATGATGCCTGCCTCTATGACCTCACAATCCCCCATAGCAAATATTATCTTGTGGCTAGTTTTCTGAACTACTAGTGCCATACCATGGATAGTGATACCACCTTACCAAATGAGGCAGAACATAGCTTTAGTAAGTGGCTCAAAACTCACTTTGAAGTAAGCTAACTGTATTTAGACCTGCTGATCACCTCAAATACTTCAATCCATGTCACAAAAAGTCAATTTTGCATCTTTACTATCCCTCCTAGATTTATAATGGAGATTCAAGCATGCATCCTCCTGGCAAGTTGCTGTGTCCACATTATCATCTAAAAGTTTGATGCAGCTGAGCTTTAAGGGGTTGTTATTGATGATCTGATTATTCCACTGCCTGAAGAAGCAGTAGGTAGCATATAGTACATGATGACATTTGAAGTGGTGTTATTACAAGCAGAGATCAGAATTGGATGTCAGTGTAGAGGGAGTAAATATCCAAGGATCTGTGGTGAAGCTATGTATAAGAATGGCAAAGTATAAGTTAGTAGATATCCTCATGTCCTCTGTTCTTTATCTGAAGGTCAAAAATCTCGACAAGCGAGAAGAAACCTGTGCAGTAGTAACCCACTTAATTGGAGATACTGCCTCCTTCGCCATCACATTGCTTGAAAAATATGGAGAAGAAGACCTGGCTGACTGGCCCTCTGTCTCAGATGTGGAAACATTAATCACGTCATACTTTGTAATAGGCACTCTTCACCATGAGGCCTACAAAAAATTACTAAACCTAAAACAAAGTGGCAACTTCACAATTTTCATGAGGGATTTCCTGGCATTATTCTCAGATGCCAAATGTAGTAAAGAAAAAGCAGTGTACTTGCTCAAAAGAGTGGTGCAATATAAGATCCATATTGAGCATGAGTTGCATGGTTCGGCACTCGACAATGATGACTTTAACGGACTGGTTGAGGCATACACCACCATTAACCAAAAATTTGATAGGATCGCCCTGGCCAGGCCCAATATCAGCCCTACTGCTCCTCGACTCCCAAGCGCTCGACCATTTGGCACTTACCCCCTCCCTCATCCCCTAATTCTGGGTCAAAGGTTTACTCTGACTGGCACACAGCCTGGTCAAGGTGCTCCCATAGAGATAGACCAACAGAACCCCCACACCCCACAAATGCCGGACAATTGAACTTGTTTCAGTTGCCAAAAGAAAGGCCACATTTGGGCAATGTGTCCTACTAATCCATCTCATCGCCTCCGAAACCACGCCTTGTATGAGGCAAGAGAGTCAGCTTCCTCTCTCCCTCATCAGGCCCCAGGGTACCCCACTGCATCCTGGCACCCCCAACAGCAGCAAATCTCAGCTCCGCCCCCGCCCCCACAAGCGCCACAACCAGCAGCAACAGCCCACCATCAGGCATGGATGACGGAAGAAGCTGAGGCATACTGGCGAGATCGACTCGCAGTCGAAGCATGTGCCAAGGTGGGTTTTTAATGCCGACTTCAGATATGAGGGTGTCTAAGGTCTCAGACAACATTTCTTTTAGTACTACTTCTACTTATGAAAATTCATTAAATACAAAAAATAGTGTTTCGAACTATGTACCTGTTTCAGATTTGTTTGATACTTATTACGATGAACCAGACTGGGAAGAGGTAGAACCTGTAATTAACTCTGTTGATTTGTCTTTGTCCTTTAATTATAAAGTGTTTGACATGCAAGAACTTGCCAAAATGGCTTAGAATGAAAACTATGAGCCTGTCTTGTTCCTGTCACATGAACTGTCATCCCGTTATGGAAGCCCATCCGACGAATATTCCGCCACGAAGTCTTAATTGAGCTCGGCCCTGGAAGAAAAACATTGGGTGCTTAATTTCATACAAATACAAAAAAAAATAACGTAAATTATGAAATTCCTCAACACATCCGAATGATGCCATATAAGACACAGCACCTATGAGAAAATGCTCTAGAAGTGGAGTTAAAACAACGAAGGAATGACCAATCATCAGTCTGGGTATCTGCGTTAGTCAACAGCAGTGCCACATATTGTTTAGAAATTTTAGATTCGTGCTTCACTTGATGTGGGCTTTCATACTTGGTTAAATGGAAAGAGTATGATGTCAGTGATGCCACGTGGCAGCCAGCTGCTGATCTTGTTAATGCTCCTCTGGCTACTAAAGCATTTCATCATAAAAATCTGGCTGTGCCTCAAAAAGTACAAGGAGTAACCCTTCATAAATTTACATCGTTATTCTATGATTTAGGTTGATCTGGAATCTCAACCTAAAGATGGGGTAGTGTTGTAACCTTATTCAAACTCGCCTCCTTTTTCTGATCATAATGGTGTGGCACACCACATTATGTAATATGACATCACTGATTTAGACTGATCATGTGATATGACATCACCAATGACATCATGGGTCTGGACTCCTTATCTCTTATCTATGATGTCAATAGTCTAGACTGCCTCATGTTAGACACATCATGATGTAGTTTAGTCAGACCTCATGTATTTAATATTGTAGTACATATATAAAGTGGCCAAGAGTCAAGCTGAGCCCCAGCTTCGACCTCTTGTGTCTTTGTGACCTAAGTCACAGTCCTCCACCTTCAGTCTTCCTTTTCTTTGTGGTTAGTAGAGGCCAATAGTCATGTCCTAGCTAGGTCACTTCAACTGGCTTCTGCTCTAGATAAACCATGAAGAGAAGAAAGAATATCGAGGAGGGATCAGTAAAGGCGGAGATACCTTGGAACATGTGGAGGTCTGTGAGGAATTCATGGAGAGCACTTTACTTATTGTTGGTGGGTTCAGAGGTTCGAAGGGTGTTGGCATATGTAAAGGGGAATATCTACTGAGATGATGGGGTGGGTGAGGTCAGTGAGTCTAGAACTGGGACTGAGTAAGAAGCATGGTTATCAAGAGGTGGAGTATCAGTTGCCACCATCACAGCATCCTGAATATGAGGAGGGTGGGCCACCAGCAGAGAGAAGGGGTGAGATGACAGAGCAAGATTATCCTTCATTGGAGGAAAAGAAATGGGCAGGGACAAGGGGGATGAGATAGTGCTAGAGACATTGGACATAGTAAAGGAGAAGTGAAGAGGGAAAGGGATGAGACAAGTGTAGGGTATTGTGAAGGAGAGAAGCATTAATGCTTTGGAGAAAGGACGGCCTTCAGATGGAGGTTCTTATATTCCTGGAGAGTGGACTTTGCATTTTTTAGGTTCCATTCTGGGACCCAGGAATCTTCTTCAGCAGTATATCCCTTCCATCAGATCAGGAACATGCAGGAATGGGCTGTTCTCCTGTGGCATAGGACCTTTTCTATCTCATATTCTTCTTTGCCTTCTATAAGCTCCAGGGGTGGAGCTGGGAAGTTTGGACCATGGACACAGTTTTCACAATAGGGTGATAAGAGGGAAGCATGGAACACAGAGTATATTTTTCATATCACAGAGAGTCAGAGTTTGTACATCAGGGGAGAGAGAACGTCCATGATAATGAAGGGTCCTTCTCTTTTGGGTGTGAATTTGGGGTTTATGATGTGGTGATTCAGGTTCTTGGCTTCTAGCCACACTTTATCTCCCTTAGTGAAAGGGATGAAAGAGTGGTGTGTTTGGGATGCCATAACTTGGCATGCGAGTTCATGTGCTGTGAGTGCCTCATCTCTTGCTGCAGATAAGGCCTTAAGACATTCTTCTAGGGCTGGGAGCAGTGTTTCTATGAGGACTGTGGGGAGGGCATGAGGTTTGAAGCCATATATGAGGTAGAAGGGCAAAATGCCAGTGATGGAGTGAGGGTGGTGATTGTGTGTGAATTGTGCATGGGTGATATGATCTGCCCATATGGTTGTGTTGTTCCTGCAGAAGATTCTGAGGTATGTTTCCACTTCTTGGTTGATGTGCTCAGTTTCTCCATCAAACTGAGGGTGATAAGTGGTAGACAAGGAGAGGTCATATTTCAAGAGCTTTCCAAGCTCTCGAGCAAAGGTGGAGGTGAATTAGGGGCCATGGTTGGAGATGATTTTATTGTAGAGGCCCCAGTGATGGTAGACTTTATGGAAGAAGAGGGTTGCAATGCCATCAGTGGTGATTTACCCCCTTAGTAAGCCTGTGGTCAACCACAACTAGCACACTGTCGAAACCATTGAACAAGGGAAGGTCGATGATAAGGTCACAAGAAATCTGTTGGAAGGGGTGAGATGTGAGGGATTTAATCAGAGAGAGTGAAGGGACCATGGAGTGGGTGTTCACTTTGTTTTGTTGGCAGATGGCACATCCTTCGATATAGTGGTGAACCTGGGCAGCAAGGCCAGGCCACCAGAAATCATGTGTGATAAGTTGACAGGTTTTTAAGTAGCCAGGGTGGTCAGCAGAGGAATAGTCATAAGCACAGACAATGATGGCAAGGCAGTCTGGTTCCAGGACATAGACATGGTCATAATAGCAAAGTAAGTTCTCCCTACATTGCCAATCTGAGAGACAGTTGTGAAGGTTAGGGGCCATGATGGGCCCCTCAAGGTCATTGTGAAGGCAGGTGACAAGTTAATCATGGATTGAGTGTTTCTGGATGGTGGTAGCTAGGACAGAATCAACGACATGAATAAAGAGTGTTTCGGGGAGTTGTCAGACTCAGAGGAGAGATGATCAGGGCAGTGAGAGAAAGCATTGGGTCCAGAGAGTAGAGAACTGGGGATATGGGTCATCTTGAGATCAAAGTTTGCAAGATCAAGAAGCCAATGTGCTTGGTGGCAGTTGAGGTTCTGGGGCTAATGGAAGTATGTTAGGTTCTTGTGGTCAGTAAAGACCTGTACAGAGAATTGGGAACCTTGGAGGTAGTGCTTCCAAGACTTAAGGGTGCAGATAATGAGCTCTCAGTCAAAGATGTCATAGTTTCATTCTGCCAGGGAGAATGACTGTGAGAGGTATGAGCAGGGGTGCCAATATCCATTGGCATCAGTTTGCAGGAGGATGGCCCCAGTAGCATCTTGAGATATATTGGTAGCTACAGCAAAGAGTCAGGAGAGATTGGGGAGGTGAAGGATGAGGCATGAGAGAAAGAGCTTCTTAAGCTCATTAAAGGATTTCTGGCATTGGGGTGTCCAAAGCCAGGCTATGGTTTTCTTGGTGAGGTTGATGAGGAGGCAGGTGACATTAAAGTAGAAGGGGATAAAGTGCTGATAAAAGTTGGCAAATCTGAGGAAGGAATATACATCTTTGACTTTCTTTGGGACTGGCCAGGAGGCAATGCCATCGGGTTTAATGGGGTCTATAGTGAGTTCACCTGGTTTAATAATCATTCCAAGGTATTTGACCTCTGGAGTAGTGAACTTGCACTTGCTAAGATGTAGATGAAGGTCGAGTTCCATCATTCATTGGAGGACATGGCAAGTGTGTTCCATATGGGATTCATTGTCTGGGGAGAAGATAAGGAAGTCGTCCATGCAGATGATGAGCCATTCTTTGGTGATTATATATCTCTGAATGAGTCATTCATGAATCATTGGAAAGTTGAGGGAGAATTGTTTATGCTGAAGAACATAACCATGGGTTCAAAAAGGCCCTTGTGGGTGATGAAGGTGCCTTTCCATTGGTGGCCATCCTTGATGCATACATTGTTGTACCCCCATTGAATGTCAAATTTGGTGAAGACTTTTGCTCCTTTGAGTTTATTAATGAGGTCAGAGATGAGGGGAAGGAAATAGGCATCACGGATGGTATGTTCGTTCAGATACCTATAGTCTTGGAATGGACAGAGTTTGCTGTCCTTCTTCTTGATGAAGAAAAAGGGGGAGGCCTGTGGGGACTTGGATGGATAGATTTTTTCTGAGCAAAGGTTCTTGTCGAGAAAAGCTTCCATCACTTTCTGCTCCTTGGGGGACAAAGGGTAGATTTTCCTGATCTTTGGGATGAAGGACTCATTGAAGTTGATTTTGTAGTCATATGGGTGAGACAGAGGAAGGGATTCACAGTCTTTTTCTTTGAATACTTGGGCAAAGTCAGAGTATTCTGGGGGTAGGATGATTTCTTGAGTCTGAGTTCCTGCTTTTGCCATGAGTTTAGTGGCCTCAGAGTAGTGGGTGATGGTGGCTAAAGGCAGGATATATGGTCCTTTTCAGGTGATACAGTTTATGGAATAGTGGCTAAGGGTCTGGTGCTGCCACTATTTCTCAGATTGGATATTTAGGTATGCATGCAAGTGTCTGTGGGTTTCGGGTGTGGTGTAGACACACCAAATCGAGGTTTCTTCAAAGCCTTGGAGTGGAGAAGCATGGTAGTAGAAGTCATGTCATTTTTAATCAGTGACATAGGTATGGTATAGGTCTGCAGATTGATCCAGAACATTAGGGACTGTGATAGTTTGCTTTTCCCAATCGATAGTGGGATTAGTGAGGTGAAGTCAGGGGAGGCCAAGGATGACATTTTCCCTTCTGCAGTTCATGAGATAGAAGAGGACCTTTTGGGTGACCCCTTCTCTGATGGAGACATAGAGTTTAGTGGAGAATAAGATATCTTCATTTGAGTTCATAGATTGATCCATGTTACAGACATAAATCGGTTGATCAAGGTGGGTTCAGGGGAGTTTGTGTTTCCAGGTAAAGACCCAGTCAAGGCAAGAGATTTCTGCTCCAGAGTCAATCAGAGTAGGGGAGTCGATGACTTTCATGGTGTGCAAGTGTACTATGAGCTGAATGGAGACATGCATAGCTCTATTTGATGTGGATACTAGTACAGGTGCACAGGAGACAAAATGTTGGGGAGGTACTTGTATTAACACAGCCCTCCATTTCAAAAATCCTTAACCTTCACAGCCTCTATGTGAATGTCTTCATCGTTGTCAGCATCCATTAGGTTGGGCATTTCTTCCTCTGTTTTTGCAACTTTTTGGTCAGCTTTGGGGTGTAGAGGGAGATCTTTGAAGGTAGGGCACTTGTTAGAAAAGTGACTTGGTTTGTGGCAGTGAAGAAAAAGTCCTTGTTTGAAGCAGCATTCATGCTCTTTGGAGGAGAGTTTCGGGATGCAAATGGCTTTGACATCCATGGCATTAGGATCTTTGTTGTGGGTATTCTGTGTGGGGCAAGGGACAAAGGTGGGGGCCAAGGTATACTTGTGCTGATGTTGTAATCGTATTCAAACTCGCCTTCATTTTCTCATCTTAACGGTGTGGCACACCACATTACATAATATGATGTCAGAGGTCTGGACCTCCTTATCTCTTATCTATGACATCATTAGTCTAGACCGCCTCATGGTAGACACATGTAGCTTACTAATGCCTCATGTATTTAATAGTAGTAAACATATATAAGACAGACCAAGAGTCGAGCTGAGCCCCAGCTTCGACCTCTTGTGTCTTTGTGACCTAAGTCACGGTCCCCCACATCAGTTCCCCTTTTTCTTTGGTTAGTAGAGGCCGACGGTCGTGTCCTGCTAGGTCACTTCATTAGATCGAAGCTGCCCCTTACGTCCACCTCTTTCGTTGTTCGCGCCGGTTACATAAGCGCCCCGCTCATCGTCTTTACTCACTGTCAGAAAGCTGATCCACAGCCCTAAAGTGGTCATCATTCTATTGGGAACGCGTTTGCTACATGACAGCTAGGAGACAACAACTCCTATATAAAACTGTTTGAGCTGCGCACGTCGGGCACTACAACTGGTTCGCTTTGCCAAGGCTTTGACCTCATTTGAGAGGACACGCTTGGTCGCCAGTAAATAATGATCAATCTCTATCGCACATAGTGGGTCAGTGCAGCTGTTCTGGGCAGTGCAATCCAGCGGAATAGTAGACTCTTCTGAAAGATCTACAGTCTCGGCATACTAAAACGTCAGCCGTAGCCAGGCAGAACCCAGTTCCCCCCCCTTGACTCTCCAGTCCCGAGCCGGTGTACAAGACTCGTCCTTGTGAGACAAAACCCTCGTGGAGCCCTCTTCGTGGTAGTGGCAAGTGAGTCTTTTTTTTTTTTAGTATATGTGTAACATTGGATACGAATTCCTCGCTGTCCGAAAAATCGCCCCCAAACCTGATTGGGACTGGACAGGCAACACAAGCTTCCAACTCAAAGCAGCCAACGTTCCTCCACACCTCCTCCAATTATTTTTTGATGCACGATGCGCTACTCCCCCCTCTTCCAACCCCTACACATCCACTGCCAATTTCATAATCTACGAAAATGTCCAACTCCATGATCAGCCAAAAGATCGACGACTTGGCAGACCAACTGTCGGGCCTTCAGCTCGACGTCACCACAAGGGCCAAGAGAACAATAGGAGATCCCGGCCTATGGGACGGGAACAAGACGACCTTCCGGTTATGGTGGGCCAAAATGAAATTGTATCTCAAGGTCAAGAAGTTGGATCGTCGAGAAGAGACCTACGCAGTGGTCACCCGTTTGATAAGCGATGCCGCCCCATTCACTATCAAAACGCTAGAAGAATTCGGGGATAAGGATGTTGATGATTGGCCCTCAGTAGCAGAAATTGAGGCCAAACTTACGACATATTTCGTTATAGGCACACTTCGCCACGAAGCCTATAAGAAATTACTAAATCTAAAACAAACTGGCGACCTCACAACGTTCATGCAGGACTTTGTGGCATTCTTTTTGGATGCCAAATGCAGCAATGAGGAGGCAGTGCACCTGCTGAAGAGAGCAGTGCAATACAAGATCCACATCGAGCATGAGTTACACAGTGCAATGCTCAATGATGACGACTACAAAGGATTGGTTGAGGCTTACATAGCCATTAATCAAAAGTTCGAACAGATCGCCCTGGCCAGGCCTAATATCGGCCCTGCTACTCCTCGTGTTCCAAGCACTTGACCCTTTGGCGCTCGCCCACTCCCTCGTCCCCCTGTGTCAGGACAATGATTTACTTCCATGGGTATTCAACCCGGACAAGGTGCTCCTATGGAGATAGATCGCCAAACCCCACGCACGCCATCCACCCCTGATAATTGAACATGTTTTGGTTGTCAACGTAAAGGTCACATCTGGGCAATGTGCCCTACAAATCCTTCTCGTCGCCCCCGAAACCATGCCTTGTACGAGGCAAGAGAGGCAGTTTCCTCTCTCCCCTCACAGCACCCAGGGTACCCCGCTGCATCCTGGCTCCAACAATGGCAGCAAACATCCACGCCGCCCCCGCCCCCACAAGTGCCGCAACCAGTGGCTACAGCCCACCGTCAGGCTTGGATGACGGATGAAGCCGAGGCATACTGGCAAGATTGGCTCGCAGTAGAAGCACGTGCCAAGGCGGGTTTTTAAGGCCGACTTCAGATATGAGGGTGTCTGAGGTCTCGGACCATATTTCTTGTAGTACTAATCCTAGTTACGAAAATTCTTTAAATACAAAAAATACTGTTTCAAACTATGTATCTGTTTCGGAAATTTTTGATACATACTATAATGAGCCCAAATGGGAAGAGATTGCCCCTGTAATTAATTTGGTCGATTTGTCATCTTCTTTTAATTATGAAGTGTTTGATATGTGACAACTCGCCAAGATGGCTCAGAATGAAAACTATGAGCCTATCTCATTTTCATCACACGAATTGTCATCTCGATATGGTAGCCCATCGAACGAATATTCCGCAGCGAAGTCTCAATTGAGCTCGGCCCTGGAAGAAAAACATTGGGTACTTAATTTCGCACAAATACAAAAAAATACTTTAAATTATGAAACCCCTCAACACATTAGGATGATGCCATATAAGACACGGCACCTATGAGAAAATGCTCTAGAAGTGGAGTTAAAACTATGAAGGAATGACCAATCTTTGGTCTGGGCATCTGCTCTAGTCAACAGCGGTGCTACTCATTGTTTTGTCGACCAAGGTTTTGTCACAGCCAACGCTATCGCGTGTGAAGAATTGGCTAGACCAATAGAAGTCAGGAATGCAGATGGATCCACAAATGTGGGAAGAGGAATCACCCATGTCTGTCAGGTACATGCAGAAATGACGGATGGCAACAGGATTGCTTACTCTTTTCCATTCACGTTATACGTATCCAACTTAGCCACAAATGCAGTTTTCCTAGGATACGAGTTTCTTAGACAGTTTAATCCCTCTATTGACTGGAGAAATCACACTATGACTTTTGACTGTTATCATGGTGTGAATGTAAACAAAATTTCTCTAGAAGAACAAAAACAAATCAAAATGGAAGTTCCAGAGGAATTTCATGACTTCTTAGATGTGTTTTTGGAGCAAAAATCCACACGCATGCCGTTACGGAAGACATGGGATCATGCAATCGATTTGCAGCCAGATTTTATTCCAAAAAAGGGTAGAGTTAACCCTATGTCACAAATGGACTTGTTAGAAATCTGCAACTTCCTTGATGGAGAATTAGAAAAAGGGTATATTCGACCATCAAAATCACCTCAAATGGCGCCAGTGTTCTTTATTCCCAAAAAAGATGGAAAAAAGAGATTGGTCATGAACTATCGCTACCTTAATGAAGGGACTGTCACAAATGCATATCCATTGCCTCGTATTGATCAACTGGTTGATCGGCTTCGTGGTACCGACATGTTTACCATGCTGGATTTACATTGGGGATACACGAACATCCAGATGAAAGAGGGTGACGAATGGAAAGGAGCTTTCATTATGCCTTTTGGTTCCTTTGAACCCCTGGTCATGTATTTCGGGTATAAGAACGCGCCTGCTACGTTTCAGGCTATGATGGATGATCTCTTTCATGATCGCTACGATGACACTGGTGCTTATCTGGACGATCTTATTGTCTTCATGACTGGTCTTTCGCGCACTGAGCATGCCCTCAAAGTTCGCAAAGTTTTGCAGGTCCTGCGGGATAATGACCTTTATTGTAAACCTTCGAAATGTTTTTTCTTCAAATCTACAGTTGACTATCTGGGTATGGTCGTATCTAAAGACGGGGTAGATATGCAACAAAACAAAACAAAAGCTATTGTGGAATGGCCCCAACCACAATCTGTAAAACAAGTTCAATCATTTTTAGGACTCTGTAATTATTATCATTGCTTCATCGAAAACTTTGCACACACCGCCAAACCCTTAATGGAGTTAACAAAGAAAGATGTACCATGGTCCTGGGGACCAGCACAAGAGGACGCATATTTAACATTAAAAGACAAATTCATGAAAGCACTGCTACTCACATACCCCAATAGTACAAAAGAACTAAGGGTTGAAACTGATGCTTCGGACATCGCCACTGGAGCTGTGCTCTCAGTACACTGCGAAGACGGTCTCTGGAGACCATGTGCCTTTATATCCCACTCTTTCGATGCAGCCGAAAGAAATTATCCTATTTATGACAAAGAAATTCTCTCAGCACTTCTTTTGGCCTGAGATGAAAAAAGAGGTTAATGAATACATTGATCATTGTCAAATTTGCGCACAGTCTAAATCATCATCTCGTCCTCCGGCAGGAAAACTCGCACCATTACCTATTCCTAAACATCCCTGGGAGGATATTTCAGTCGACTTTATATCTGGATTCCCCGCAGTCAAAGGCATAGATGCTATTTGTGAGGTCATAGATCGATTCTCTAAAGAAGTGGTGTTTACGCCATGTTCCAAGTCCATTAACTCCAAGGAATTAGCTATATTATTTAGAGACCATGTGTGGTGCAAGCATGGGCTACCCAAAACAGTAGTTTCAGATCGGGGACCTCAGTTCTCTTCAGCGTTCACAACTGAGTTGTGTAAATTGCTCAAAATTGAACAAAAGCTCTCTACCGCCTATCATCCACAAACAGATGGACAAACAGAGCGAGTAAATCGAGATCTGGCACAATACCTCCGTTGCTACATGTCCAAAAATCAGGATTCTTGGCCAGAGTATGTAAAAATGGTGGAATTTGCTCATAATAACACTGTCACACGCGCTACCGGTAGCATCCCATTCGCAGTCACTTGAAACTACATGCCACACATTGGCTTTGAAATAAAACACGATACATCCATTGCAGGATGATTTCAGATGGAGTTAGGAAAAGCACATGCTGAAGTAGAGAACGCACTTCGCACTAATGCAGAAAAGATGAAAGTGCAGGCTGAAAAGAAGAGATCAGTTGCACCGGACTATACCATCGGCGATTCCATCTGGTTATCTACGGATCATTTACAGTTACCCTATGCTTCTGCGAAGCTCACTCAAAAATGGATTGGACCATTTGAAGTTTTGAAAACTTCTCCCAATACCGTAACATTAAAACTGCCGGCCAGAATAAAAATACACCCTACCGTCAATATTTCTCGCATAAAACCATTCAAAGATCAATTGCCTGGTCAACCCATCAGCAAACCAGACACAGTGCATATCTCTGAGGATGGATCCGAGGAATTTGAAGTAGAAAGCATATTGGATTCTCATTCCACTAGACGTGGACTCTCATATTTAGTCAAATGGAAAGGATATGACGTCAGTGACGCCACTTGGCAGCCAGCTGCCGACCTTACCAATGCTCCTCTGGCTATAAAGGAGTTTCATTGCAAAAATCTGGCTGCGCCCAGGAAAGTACAAGGAGTAACTCTCCAAGAATTCGCTTCATTATTTTATAACTCTGGTTGATCTGGAATCTCAACCTAAAGACGGGGTAGTGTTGTAATCATATTCAAACTCGCCTTCATTTTCTCATCTTAACGGTGTGGCACACCACATTACGTAATATGATGTCAGAGGTCTGGACCTCCTTATCTCTTATCTATGACATCATTAGTCTAGACCGCCTCATGGTAGACACATGTAGCTTACTAATGCCTCATGTATTTAATAGTAGTAAACATATATAAGACAGACCAAGAGTCGAGCTGAGCCCCAGCTTCGACCTCTTGTGTCTTTGTGACCTAAGTCACGGTCCCCCACATCAGTTCCCCTTTTTCTTTGGTTAGTAGAGGCCGACGGTCGTGTCCTGCTAGGTCACTTCAGGTGGCAAGCAACAAGCTTAGCATGTTTGTGCTGGTCATTGAGATGAGAGGCATTTTTGATCCAATCTTCAATGGTTGAAGAGATGGTGTCCATAAGGTACACCTTTTCAGAGAGCAAGGGGGGGATGCCCATGGAGAAATAGTGGCAGATAGTGGCTGCCTCAGTAAGCCCTATGAGGCTAACCTGGTTGCAGAACTTGGAGATGTATTGGCTGAGTGAGAGTTGGAAGGTTCCATCCCATTGCTTGTTGATGCAGTAAGTGGCTAACCAGGTCAGCATGTTGGCAGTGGTGTTGGGACTCTTGAAGTGGGCCTTGAACTTTTTAATGAACTCATCCCAGAATCCTAGGGTCATGTTGGTAGCTCTCATACTCTCTTCGGTAAACGTATCAGCCTAGGTGAGGGCATTTTGATCATTCATGAAAGAAAGGGTGAACCAAATATTTTTCTCATTGGTAGAGTAAACATTGACATTAATGATGAGGTACCGTTGTACAGATCAAGGCCAGGGCATGGCATCACATTGCTTTCTGGAGAAGGACTTGGGTTGGGTGAGGTGGAGTTTAGTAGATTTCAAGGTCATGGTGGATGGGAGTGGGGGGTAGGGGGTAGGTGATGATGGAGGTGCTGTGGAGAGGCTCTCTGAGCTAGAGCTAGGGGATGAAGTAGACCTCCAGGAAGAGGAGGTTGTAATGGGAGGTGGGAGTGGGTGGGGGCACCACTTCAAAGGTGATGGAGGGGTCAAAATGGCTGTGAGCTATAACAAGGGTAGTTGCATTCAGAGAGCTTGAGCCTTTTGTTATGACAGGCATGGGTAGTGTCAGCTGTAGACTCGATGTGCAACCTAAAGCTGTGAGACGAAGATGAGGGGTGAAGATTCCAAGCACAATACAAGGTAATCAGACACTACTCTGCATAGGCAAGTATGTAGTGATGTCAAAGATGAAGGGAGAATATCCTTGAGCGAAGACGCTATGAGGCCAAGAGGTTCTTAGGAAGAGCGAAGGGGAGTGAGAGAATCAAAGATGCAATAGATTACTAACTTGAGTAGGCTCAAGCTAACGTTACACTGCTTGTGCTATGCCCTATTTATATGTACGAGCCTCATGCACAGACCAAGCTATGCTTCTGGTATAATAAGAGAGATAACTGAAAAGTAAAAAAAAAAAACAGGAGACTGGGGAAACGTGTCATACACAGCATGAAATGAGGCAAGAAGCTGTGTATGATAGAAGTACATGGAACCTTGTAGAACATTGGAGTCAAAGATAAGAGATAAGGAAAAAATGCACAGCCACAATACTGACTAATTGAAGGACTGTGTGTGTTTAAGTATTACAACATAGTGAGAAGGTAAGACGAAGGAAAAGAGAGGGTTGAATCATAACACCCACTGCAAGATGTTTTCAGGTGATACAGCATTCCTGTAATGGCCTGCACAGTTTAGAAAGATTGCCAGCTGGAGTGTGACAGAAAGCTGTGGGTTGTTTGAGTGTGACTGGAATATGGGATCTCCACTAATTCAATCTAGGATACAGTTGAAGACATTTGGATTGACTCAAAGCTTCTGTTGAAATAAATGAGGATGAAAATTGGCAAAGTGGTCGAGAAGATGGATTTGTGATGTGTGGAGCAGTGGTTTGATGACATGATTCAATGTGGTTGCCTTCTTCATACTAAAGTGCTTGTATAGCATCAACTAACTGATGATAGTGAGCTGCCCACCTTTCTGTCAAATTAACTGATGAAACTGAACCATCATCAGTGAAGTGCAACCTGGGGGTGAGTGACAAAGGGGGTGAAATGTAAATGTAATCCTCAGATGTGATGGAATCATAGTCAGAATTGTCCTGTAAGGCTAAGTTCAAGCACTCTTCTGCAATTTTTAACTCTAACTGATCAATTACTTCAAGGAGGATTTTTCTTTTGGATATATCAGGCATGATGGGGGTTGTGGAAAGGTGGAAAGGCTTATCTATAATCTATTGATTGACCATGGTCTACTTGCTGTTCCTTTTTTTAGCTGATTCTCTCAATACTATGTATTTATTTGTACTTGCACTTAGTTTTTTGTTTCATCTTCACATGACTCAACAGCCTTGGGCTGATAATCAGCGAGCTCTTGGCAAGTGTGGAATTTAAATTGTGTTCAAAAAGCTAGGTGAGTAATAGACAAATAATAGGCAAATAATAGCCTTGCATAGTCTATGTGAATCCCACTAGTATACCATATAAGATAATAGTTCACATGTATGTAGATTACTTAAGGCTTTCCAGCAGTGCTAGATTCAATAGGAGTTTAAATACTCTTTATACTCAAATCATAACATTCTACAAGCCTAGAGGTGAGTAAGTAGATTGAGGGGTTTCTCAGACCTCAAATAGATTATAAGTCTCAATGAATAGTTGTGCAGAAATACCACCATCCCCATCACCTCTTGCACCTCACCTAACCAGGCCCAGGTCAGGCAGGCAGAATGTCACAGTTATCCATGAGTAGAAATGCCCTGGCACTTCAATGGTGTGATAATTGTCAAGATTGGTCCCTTTTCATTTTGCTCTATGCCACTCCTCTTATCTTCTATTTCATATATTCTCAGAACCACTGCCTTTCTAACTCATTTCATGGCAGTGCCTCAATTCTCACTTATCTCTTCCTCATTTGATTATATAGCCCTAGTAACAACTTGGTCTGTGCATAAGAATGTTTATATATAAATAGCATGTAGATACTCAATGTAACTCCAGCTTGAGCCTACTTGGGATTACAATCTATTATATCTTTGACCCTCTCACTCCCCTTTGATGCTCTTCTCCAAATCACTTGGCCTTGCAGCATCTTCACTCAAGAATACTCTGTCTTCGCTTCTTATTGTCACTACATACATACTTGCCTAGGTGAAGTAGTGACAGGTCTCTATGCATTGTGCTCAGAACTCATACCCTCATCCCTCATTCTTGTCTCACAGCTTTAGGTTGCTCACCAAGTCTATAGCTGACACTACCATGCCTGTCATAACAAAAGGCTCAACCTCTATGAAATCTGTTACCATCATTATAACCTGCCACTACCATTTCCACTCTATATTGAATCCCCTCTGGGCTTAAGTGTTGGAATCTCACTTCACCTCCCTTGAACCCTTTGCTGGTGTTCTTGTCTTTATGACCACCTGTTCTAGAACTAACCCACAACTCCTCCACTCCCTTGTCCCCATCTTCATCTTCCACTGACCTCAACATCCCAGATGCTCTCAAAGTCAAGAAATCAGAAACTCTAGCTCACTGCTTTTGCTCTAACTTGACTCATTTCTAGTCCTTGGAGAACCTGTTATGATCAGCCCCTCTTTTTCCTTGACCACCTCTAATTGCCCTTGCATTATATTACTTAACCACACACAGCCCTTTTATTAGTCATATAGATGGCTGTGCATATCCTTTGTCTTGTGCCTCTGACTCGAATGTTCTATGAAGTTTCATGTACTTCTATTACACACAGCTTCATGACTTGTTTCATGCTGTGTGTGACTCATTATCCCATATCTCCAGCTTCCTCTTTTGGTTCCCTTTCTTATCACACTACTGTCTAGCTTGATCCATGTGCGATGACTCAAATGTATAAATAGAGAGTAGCACAAGCAGTGTAACCTTACCTTGAGCCTACTCAAGATAGCAATCTATTGCATCTTTGACCCTCTCACTCCCCCCTGCTCTCCCTTAGAACTCTTTTGGCCTCACAGCATCTTTGCTCGAAGATACTCTGCCCTTGTCTTTGATGTCGCTATATACTCACCTAGGTGGAGTAGTGACTGGTTACATTGCATCATGCTTAGAACCTATGCCTCTCATCTTTGCCTTGCAGCTCTAGGTTGCACATTGAGTTTTTGGCTGATGCTACCCATGCCTGTCATAACAGAACTACAACTACCCTCATCCACACCCATCACTGTTGTTCTTTCCCTTATCCTTCCATCATTGAACCTCTCATTTCTTCCATATATTCCAGAACCACTTGTTATGTCCTTCTCTTCAAAACCCACTGAGCTTCATCTACAAAGACAATGATAAGAAGATTAGCTTCATCCTCTCTTTCATTACTGGTGGGCTTGCCACTTGACTTGTTGCTATGGTGAGAACTTGGTCCCCCTGGCCATTATGTAATTCTTATGATTCACTGTTATCCTGATCAATGAATCCACATCTTCCAGAATTCTCTTGCAGTTGGCTTTGCCAGATATATTCAGTTCCAACCTTATCTCCGAATGTGTGTGGCATTGCTCAACATGAGGCTCCAAGTCTTCACCACTGGCTTCTCAACTCACCACACTCTCACATCCTTCTGCCACATCCTTTGTGGCATGCACATGCTGATGACACCACTGAAAGTGCCGAAGGTCCATTAGCAAACTAACTCTGTCTGTCCAGAGTTGGACAGACAGAGTTAGTTTGCTGATGTCATGCCAATCATCAGTGCAATAGCAGCAATGGACCACAGTCACCTACTGCCACAATGGGGCATGCAGCTACCAAGTTTACTCAGCCACCCATCCTGTGTGTCTCAAGTGAGGAACACCATGGGACTTGACAGTGGCTAGTGTGTCAATAGGCTTGATGACCACAGACACTGCACATGTGAACCCTCAAATGAAAATGACAATGAAGGAAACAACACATGATGCCAATGTCATTATCCATATGAGCTGGTGTAATTAAATGATGTGCTACTGGGATGATCACATGATCACCCACCAGTTATGCCTGCTTCACATGGTCAGTAAGTGTGCTTATCATGACGTGTTTGTGCTGGCCTGTATATGCTATGCTGGTTGACTTATGGAGTGATTTTTCCTTTTCTGGAGGTTATTGCACTCATCATTGGTTTCAGCAATTTGATTTATGGTGTCCAAGGGATTTCTACATGATACGTGATGCAACTAACCACTACATTTGTACTTTCATTTGATAAGAAAGTGTATAAGTATGGGTAGTAGTACCTTCATCCCATGTCATCTGCTTCACTCAATCATCATGCACCATGCACTAATTATACTTACTCTTGCTTTTGCTAGTTTGGCTGACATGTGTCAACAATACTAGGTGGAAAAGCAATCATCAGCAAAATCAGGAGTAACTTGACAGTGCTGGACAGTATCATAGTGCTCATAGTGAGGGTCCATCTTGACAGAGCTTTCATAGTACTCTCATAGTGTCTCATAGTGTTCCTAGTATTTCATAGTTTTCATAGTGTCTCATAGTATCTCATAGTATTTGTGAATTTC